>VWZT01001858.1:478365-673195 GCA_013397055.1 Pachycephala philippinensis | reverse complement strand
TTAGAAAAATGTCATATATAATGTCAAATAAAACTGCTAAAAAAAAAAAAAAAAGAATATTTATATTATAGATATTTCTCAAAATATTCCCTCCAAATTCCTGGACTCGTGTCCTGGACTAGCCAACTAATCCAATGCAATGTATTGTATCACAATGTCTGTAATGTATTGTAATACAATGTAAGTAATACAATGCAATTCTTAAACACCATTAAATGCAAATAGGATGGCAGGAAAATAGAAATACAAATTCAGCAACTGTCTCTTCTGTAAACTCATTGCCTGCTTGTAATTCTACTCTTTTCTGTCGTTTTTCACAGAATCTGTCAGGTAAGAAAGGACCACAGTGGGTCATCTGGTCCAATTGTCCAACCTCTCTGCTCAAGCAGGGTCATCCCAGAGCACAGAGCAGAGGATGGCATCCAGATGATCTCCAGTGAGGGAGACTCCGTAACCTCTCTGGGGAACAGCTTCAGTGCACAGTCACCCACACAGTAAAGAAGCTTCTCTTCATGTTCAGGTGGAACTTCCTGTGCATCAGTTTCTGCCCATTGCCTCTTGTCCTATTGCTTGGCACAACTGCGCAGAGCCTGGCTCCATCCTCTGACACCCTCCCTTCAGATACTGATAGGCCTTGATNTAATGCACCCCAGGGCACCTTTGGCCTTCTTGGCCACATGGGCACTGCTGGCTCAGGGACAGCTTGTTGCCCACCAGCACCCCCAGGTCCCTCCTGGCAGAGCTGCTCTCCAGCCTGTGCTGGTGCCTGGGGTTATTCTTCCCCAGGTGCAGGACCCTGCATTTGCCTTGGTTGGATTTCAGAGAGTTCTTCCCTGCCCGTCTCTCCAACCTGTCATGGTCCTTCTGAAGGGCTGCACAGAACTCTGAAATCTCAGCCACTCCTCCCAGCTTTGTGTCATCAGGGAACTTGCTGAGGAGGCCTCTGCTCCTTCATCCAAGTCACTGATGAACAAGTTAAACAACACCAGGTACAGTATTGAACCCTGGGAGACATCAGTAATGACAAGCCTCCAACTAGACCTTGTGTCACTGATCACAAGTGTCTGGAATCCTCCACTCAGTCAGTTTCAAATCCATCTCAGTGTCCATTCATCCAACCCACACTTCTTGAGTTTGCCTCTGAGGATTTTGTGAGAGACAGTGTCAAAAACCTTGCTGAAGTCAAGGTAGAAAATATCCACTATTAACTTTCAGTTTTACCCACATTCTTAAAAAGGTAGGATTTTAAACTGTTGGTTTAAATCTGGCACAGGTTGGCTAGGTTGTTGAGAAAATGTCCTTGCTCCTTTCAAATAGAAGGCAGAGGACCACTGGGTGAATGGGCCCTGGATGCAGGCATTTCCCCCTACTACAAGTTAATTATTATCTATATGGTTAAATGTGTGGCACTGTCTTTGCTTTTTATGACGATGCAAGGCAATCAAAGATATGGTATAAAATTTCACTAACTCCTGAATATCTATCTAAAGTTCAAAGTTAAATGGTGGACACTTATGTGACAGTGATAAATAAAGCCATTTCCTCAGTTATTTATATCCTAACAAAGTAAGAGGAAGGGCACAATATTTATGTGCAGTTTCCTGGAGGGATCAGGAAAAAATCACCCCTCTAGGCTAATTATGGGCCCTCTCTTGCTGCCTTTGCAGAGAAGGGAAGCCTTGCCACAGACCTCAGGAAGGAGAAGGGCCTAAAGACTAAGCTTCTCTTGTCTTATTTTCAGCCTGAAGTGGTTTTCCATGATGGAAGATGTGTTTCTTTGTTTCTTAACAGGAAGGATCCTGATGCAGGATTCCCCTCTGCAAAATAGCTCTCAGCAGGACGTGTTAGGATTTTTTAACACCCTTTCTTATCTGCCCACAATCTTGTTCTGCCTAAGAGGAAAACGGAGACTATGGAATCAAACAGACCACATGAACAAGCAGCCTGTCTTGCAGCCCCAAAACTCCACAGTTCCCAGCCCTTCCCCCACTGCTCCTCCACTCCTGGCAACACCATGTAAATCAAACAGGGACATGACACCTATTTCTATCTATTTGAATTCTTTTTTTTTTAATGTCATCATTGTCCTCCTCTCATAACATGCATGTGAATTCCCAGCTCCTCTCCAAGATGGCAAGAAATGTTTGATTCCCCTGCCTTAAAAAGCACAAAAGTGACAGTCAGAGGGTTGCAGATGCTGAGTTTGCTGTTCCCACTCCCAGCTCTGACCTCAGGTGAGGGCTGATGACCATGAGCTTTCCCAGGGCAGCACTGGCTGTGCTCTCCAGGCAGCAGCACTGTCCTCCCCTCATCATTGCCCTTGCCCACGGGACGGAGGATCTGCCACAGAGGAATACACATTCACAGCTGGGTGCAGACACTTTTCTGGGCCAAAGCACCCCCAATAAGGCCATTTGTAGCTGACAGTCCTGTGACTCAATGAGCCCTTCATTGTACCAAGCTGCCACAGCCGTGCTCTGCGCTGCCACTGAGCAAAGCCAGCTCCAATTTCAAAGCCATGTGGCCACACTCACGCCTGCTCCTGCGGGGGCTGGGTCTATTCACATGGCTCAGGTGAAAGGTTTGGCACAGCCCATCACCCTCCATCACGTATGCTTGGCATACCCACCTTTCTGAAGGTACCTGAACATCCTGCCTGATCCCTGCTAAGGAGAGGGTTCCCCAAATCTCCACAAAAATAGGCATGTTAAGTGTAAACACGTGCGTGACAGCTCAGCCTTTTATCCCCCGCTCTGCCTCCAGCCATGTTACTTCCACATGTAAATCTCAAAACATCTGGACATTGACTCTGTGGGGTATAAAGACACCCCCCTCCCGGGGCTACAGTCTTGTAGCCCACAATGTGCCAAGTAAGCACAGAAATTATCCTGCTGCCTGGGGCCAGCAATCTGGGTCCCACAGGCGGCCCTTCCCTCTGCCACCCTCCCCAGCTCCAGCAAACAGCTGATGTTCAGTCTCATCAACGTAGTGTGGACACAGGTGAGCTGAACCGTGATCCCAGAATGTTTCCTAAACACATCTAACCCCGTTCCTAGCCATGCATTACACATAATCTTAGACCTCACTGCAGCACAGAGGAAATGCACTTTGGGTATTGAGAACACTGGAGAGGAGCAGACAGCAAGTTATTGCAAAAAGCTGTTCACTCATTTGGGAATGGAATACTAGAGCTGAAGAAAAGTTGGGAGGAGTTAGTCAAAAGCAGCTGAGGAGAGGCATGGCAACTTCCAGCACTCAGTCTGCACAGATTCCCTGCTTTCACAGGCCTCTCAGCTGAACTCTGTCCCAAAATAGCCACATACTTCTCTCAGCTTCTTTCCCCGAAGGACTTCAGCACACCACCCCCAGGCACCCCCCTTTCCCTGCCCCCTACATACCTGCTGTGCCAGCACCGATGTCACCAGCCACCCCGGGGTGCCACCCAACTGCAGGCAGGGGGGTCCACGGTGGATGGAGCCCCAGCTCCTCTTAAAGCTGAGCTCTGCCTGGGAGGATCTAACACGGCATCCCAGGATGCTGGGTTGTTATAAACCTCAGCCTCCTCATGCTCTAGTCTAAACTAGAAGTTGCTTTTCTCTTTGAATAGTTGGCTAGCAGCGACATGACATCAACAGGGAGCAGAACTCAAGCAGAACAGTCGAATTACATCATCCAAAGGAACTGGAGCCCCTCGCTGCATTTGAAAAAGAGGACAGCTTAAAGCAAAATCAGATGGATTTATTTTTCCTGGCATGAAGAAGTTCAGTCATCTTTTTGAAACAGAAAATATATGTTTGCTTGTTTAGTCATGAGTTAAAGACATTTTCCCCTTGGAGCTGTTTATATTATCTTGAAATTTCCCTTCTGTTTCTGAACCTCGAATAGTTAACATAAGAGCTTCAAAGGCTTTTTGAGATGAACACATGGGACAAAGGACTTTCAGTCTCTTTCCATTTCATACAAACATAGATAAAAGGTTTCAAGTGACAGAATAGCCTTAATATGTTGAACATCAAACTGAAAATGGGCCTTAGAAATCACTGTGTTGGCAATGCCAGATCTAACTAGTGTATTTTTATCATTTAATTCAGATATTTCCATTTTTTTTCATTGCTACTAAGGAAGACTCTTGCATGAGAGTGAAACTTCTTCTTCACAGCTGTATTTTAGGGGGCTGTTTGTATATTGGACTGAAAAAGCATTTAGCTCCATTTAGTGATTAAACAAAACTGTGGGATTCACATATGGAAGTGGCTCCCAGCACCCTTGGTGCCACAGCACTGCACCTACCCTCAGGGGCAGTGCACACCATGGTGTGCTCTCAGGTTTTGGTCCCCCACTGCCCTGACCAGCAGATTACTGACTGCAAACCAGTCCAGCCATCCCAGTTTCCTTGTGAAGGTCATGTGGAATGGGTGAAGGTCATTGGCAAAAACATGGTATAATCGTTTAACAAAAACATATTAACAGTTAACATTAAAGCCCAAATTTTAGAAGATGAGAGCTAAGACACGGTAATACAAAATGAAGAAAAATGGCAATTACTCTCCATTGTAGGCAAAAATTGCCAAGCCCTGAGTTTACCAGTTATACTTCTGTTGTTCATTAATTTCTTACTTTCAGACTAGACACTAAATGAATGCATTTTGAGAAAAACCCACAGAATTATCTGAAAAAAAAAAAATCCCTAAGCATGAGCAGTATGTTTCAGCAGTTCCTTGTTTACAAAATTTAAAAATGGTGAACAGAGAAATCTTACAGTATATCTGAAATACAGCACCTGGTGAGAGATACATACCATTCATGAGCTACTTTCACTACAATGAAATCTTCAGAGCTCCAGACTGAAGTGGAATGTGGGTTGCTGAGCTAGCAAGACTTTGGAAAGAACATGGACAAACTCCATCTCAGAGAAAAAAATAGGTGGGAGAACAAGTTAGACCTTGCATCAGTGAACTTCCAGTATTCCCTGGACCAGAAAGAGTCCACAGTCTATCATGAGGTTCAAACCTGTGCTAGCATGAAGTCCTCCAATGGGAAAAGGGAGAGGAGTCTGCCTCCAAACCATGGTTTCCATCCATATTTTTCCCTCAGGTCAGAAAAGCTGCATAGATTCAGGACGTCTGGACATATTGGTGAAAAACCACTTCATCCTCCTGACTGTGTTTTGATCACAACAGGTGTTTATTGGGTATGGATATTTATTTCCAGCTCATTGCTGTGATCCCTGAGCGAAGGAAGGCACTTTCAGCAGATGCATTTGTTCACCTGTCTGAGCAGTGCGAGGCAGCCAACTTTTCCTCCTGTGTTTTCCTCCCCAAGTCAGGCAAGCAAGCCCAAGGGCCAAGCTTTCAAAAGATCCTCTGCACTCACAGTTGGTACTTGCAGCATGGCGAGATCAGAGAAACCCAGAGCAGTGTCTGCTCCAAAGGCCTTCCAAATGCACCATACATGGGAGCAAAAAAGATTTGGAGAAACTAGGTGGCACACCAGTACTCCTATTTTTCAAGGTTAGTACTGCCACTGGAGTTAAAACAGAAACGTTTCACAGTTTAAGAGTGCCAAATATTAGAAGCAACAATTACTGCAAAACTTATAAACTGATAGCATGGACACTTGTCTACTTTTCCTGTTATCCAAATACGAATTGTGGATTAGAGAGAACAACTGCTGAAGTGTGCTGCAAATTTTTCAAAGTCTGAAATGCCTTATATGCAGAGCATGTAAAACAACATTCTATTAAAAAAAAACAAACCCAAAGAGCAACCCCTCCCGCCTCCAAACCCCACTAAAACCTCACCTTCAGATTATTTGTTACTTTCATAGGGAGCAGTTCCAGCAAGTCGCTGCAGCTCAAGAGCTATGGAGCCTCCAGGAGCCCACATGTTGTTTGCATGTGGAACACTTGCTTTCATGTGACATATGGCACCAGGAGCCAAACAGCCCAGTTTGCCAACACTGCTACATAGGAACTCCACAGCAGCTGAGATCTGACCCCAGCAGGAGCAATAGCCAAACTGTAGCATCCTGACAGCACAGACATATCTTTGGAAATGCCTCAAGTAAGATGTGTGCACAGAGGAGAAAGAGAGGGGCAGGAGGAATTAATTTAAACACAATGTTACAATGAATCTTCTATTCATACAATCAGTTATTCTCAAGTAGTAGGCAGCATGGTGTGGAAGACGTCTTTGGATTTTTTGGGACAAACATATCAAAGTGTTTTGTGCTAAACTGCTATTTAATCTGCTCTTACTTTTCAAGGTTAGTACCCCCACTGAAGTTAAAAGTACTACCTCTCAGTTCAAGTTTCAAACTTTCAATCCACACAGGAAGTTTTAGATTTATGTTCCACACTTGGACTTTACAAAACTTCCACCTTTGGACATCAGGAAGCTCCAAAATTACATTCTGCTATAACATGCTAATTACAGAGAGGTGCTGGAGGTTTGTGCGAGTTTTTTTAATTCTTTACAGATAAATTTAATTCTGGAATCAAGCCTTGGCACAAGCAGTAATTTCAGCAACAAGTTCAAGGGCACTGAAAAGAAATAGCCAGAACCCATTATGGATACATAAACTGAGGTGGAAAAATCAGCAGCTTGCCAAATAGCTGCTCTGCCTATGAACCTTAAGTAGCAAGATTACAAAATTTGAGTCAGTGAAAGATTATCTTCCAGAAAGAAGCATACAAACAAAAATCTCAGGTAGTTCAATATTAGTTTATTAAATCAGCAATTTTTATCACCGCTTTCTAAAAATGATTACAAAGCATATTAAAATATATTACAGTATCTGCAAAGAACTTACTATGTAATAAAAGTGCAACAATAATGAACTTACGACTTTGTTTGCCTAGCTGGACAAACTGAAGCACACTGCACAGATCAAGCCTTTCCTCAAAAATCAGAGTGCCTTTGAAGTAAAAACAGTATTTAACGAAAATATTAGAAAAGGTGAGCATGTGAAATAGAAAATGAAGTTCATGTTCATTATCTCAGTGCTAAGGTACAAATATCCATCAAACCACACACTTCAAACTCTGATTGAAATCCAACAATTTAAAGAGCCACAAAAATGAGTGCACATTGTGAAGGGAAGGAAGTGACAAAAGGAAAAAGAGGGTGCATTTCAAGTGCTGGCAATAAACAATGTTGAAAGCCAGGGACCAGATACCTGCTGCTTTGAGTCCAGGTTCCACACAAATCCACACCATACCCAACTAACAACTGGGACCTCACTCTGACTTAAAAATCTTCAAAAACTCTCCAATTTAAACCTGTCACAGCTTGAATTTTTTTTTTCGTCAAGTCTCTTGGTGTCCTGTATTGTGGTTATGAGCAGTAGACCCACATTTCCTGTTCCAATCCACAAAAAAACCTCCTAATTTCTGAAGGAACAGAACTAAAGTTGAAAACTAAAACTGTGTTGTGGAATAGTTGGAGAAAAGGTACAAGCAGCAGTTTCTACTTTAGTTTAAGACAGTACGCTACATCAGTGGGCACAGATTTCACAGGATAAACTACAGACAGCTTTGAATGATCTTGCAGAAAATGTTATTAACATCCTAGGCATAAAACGTCCAACAAATCCAACACCTTCACCTCTCTTCAGCTGATATTAGTAACAAACTGAACACCAAAGATTACCTCATACTGCTGTTACCAATAATTACTTAGAGCATACTATCATGAGAGAAGGCAATCCTGCTCACTTCTCATGCTTCTAACATACGGGTTCACTAACTCCACAGAACATCATCCAAACACTTGTGTGTGGCTGCTGTAACTAACTGAATGGGCTTGCAGACAGCCAGCAAGGCAAATGGGGGAGAGCCATGGACCTGTGAGGACACGGTGAGAAGAGATCCCCTCCCCTGAGCAACAGCAACCTGCTCCATCAGTTTAGTTGTGCAAGAAGCTGCTGTTTTAAGTTCACATGAAATGTACTTTATTCCTACCATCTATGTGTGCTGCTAGTTCACTGTACCACATACCTAGGAATGCATTTATTTAGCTGTGGATGCCGACCATGAAACACTTCTATTCCTCCAGACAGCCAGAGAAAATCCACCTCTACTCCTATACATGCTTCATGCATTCATCTTCCAAATTCTACAGGAGCACAAAGCAAAATACTATAACCCCATCTAGGCAAAATATTTTAACTTATCAAAATAATGTATTTCAGTTTGTCTGCCTTAAGACCAAGTTAGCATACTGCCACAGAGACTGAGGAAAAGGCTGTGTTTTGCATTAAAACTAGAAAAATAAAACCACCAGAACTATCCTGCTCTTCTCACTGAAGGAGGATATTTCTAATGGCGTGGGATCACATGGCTCCAATATGTCTGGAGCATCACCCCTGGGGGCTACATGTGGTGGGAACTCAAACGTGGGTCCACCCCTGCAGCCCTGTGCTGCTGCAAAGCAAGGTGAGGCAGAGTCAGAAGATCAGCAGCTTCCCAGATCCTCTCAGCTTTGCCTACACTACAGTAGTCACAATACACGAGCTTGCATTCTTTCTCCTGGTGGCTTTCCTGATTAAGCTAGTCACTAGTACTAAGCTGGTCAGTAGTGTATAAAGGGGTACTGACTGCAGACACTACCCACAAACAAACACACATTTCTACTTCTGCAGCCTTTTTTTTTCCTTAACACCTGCAATGTCTATAGACTACTTTTTGTTCAGTCAAAAATAAATTACATAGAAAATAGTTACTCTGCAGATGTACAGTCACACAGGTAGACTCAGGGTCAAGTTTCACAGCTCTACTAAAGTGCACAGAGGTGCACTAAGGTTAATTTGGCTCCTAATTTAGGTCTAACAGAAATAAAGTTGGTATGCTTGAATGATAGGAAAAATACCTAAGAATTAAGAAAAAAAAAAAAGATCAAGTCCTCAGAACATTTTAGTTATGCCAGGACATCCTTGATACAGACCCAGAAACCTGGCAAGGTAAAGGTGGTGTTCTGCCATTACTTAAAATAGCAGCATTGTTTTCCCATGGAAGAGCCCTGACAAAGTTCATGGAAATTGCACCTCAGAATAGAACAGATGCAGAAAGATGAGAGGTCCAGAAAGATGTGAAGTGTTAAACCTGACAACCTACAAATATATGATTTGAAAAAAGAAGCTGAGGCTTTTCTTAGATCACCCACAAAACTGAACACGGAAGTGTGACTAAAAACCTTAACTGGGAGACAATATCTAAACTATTTCCCTCCCCACCCCTATTGCAAGGATGTTAAAGCACTTTTTGGCTTGCTCCGTCTCAGAAGGCACTACTGCTGGCACTTACTGAGACTTAACAAAAAAGTGCCCAAAACTACAGTACCTTTGATATGTAGGGTATTTCCTATTACAAATGGAATACAAGTCAATTCCTGCTCACACACATAGACCAGAACTGACTGCCAAATTTGGTTTTAGGAAAGAACTGGCCCTCCCTGAAAGACTCAAGTTCATAGGGCCAAAAACTTGCCTTCTTTTAAGGTACTGATAAAAATCAACTGTAAGCAGACAGCATGTTCAACTTTGATTGTGTGTTGTTGGAAAAGAAATGTTCATTAAGCATCCATTCCATTCCTTTCATGGATTGTTTTCAATAAAGGAGTAATATTTGGAGGGATGAGTCTATCATTTATTATAGTCAATGTAACAGTTCCTGTTAGCCTACCCATCCTTCAAATCTGCCACTATGGGAATTGGATCTCTCTTTTGTGGTTGTCAGCTACATGTTGGCAAAAGAAAGTGTTAAAAACTTCTCTTTAATATGTTATATATTTAAAAATACACAGACATTACTGTATAATTAGCTGTAAATAGAAATTAAATACCAAAGAATATATCCCTAAATAATTTGATGTGCTTTGAAGAGGCTGACTTTGAGCAATACACCTTTTCTGAACAGAAAGTGAGGCTTAATTTCAATGCAAACATGTTTTTTTTAGCTTAAGAAACCATTCTGCTGTCACTTTGAACCATTCAGGAATTCATTGTCTGCAGAGAAGCTAAGCTTAAACCGCAAAAAAATTTCCAAATTCAAGGAACAAAGGAGATCTCAGTTCTTCTAATGATAATAATGAATACATAGTGCTGTGTAAAACTGAAGAAGCTGTTCTTCAGATAAGACACAATGACAGATTGAAAAAATAATTTTAGTATTTTGCAGTTATAGCTAGAATCTTAAGTTTTAAAACAAGTTTGCTCGTATTCTGAGCACTTACAAGACTCTCCTCATCACTTTTCTATCTTTTTCTAACTCCAATTAAATAATAAAAAGAACAAAAATAAAATTTCCTTTTATATCAGCCTTTTCTTAGACTATAGAGATGCTGACATTCACTCAATGGCTTAACTACATTTTTAGCATCTAAATATTCCTTGCATAGGCAGGTGAATTTGACATTTTGAGCTTCAGTGCGCTACTTAGAATAGTTTGGAGAAACTTGGGGTTGATAAGTATTTAGGTCTGGTGAAGGTCAGCAATTTTTATGCATGGTCTTTTCTGCTTTATGGTTGTAAAGGCAGCGAGACATGGAAACAGGACTACAGAAACATTTCCACCTTATGACAGAGCTATTATAAGGCACTTGTGATAAGCACATCTGAGTGAAGGTCAGCAGGGACAGCTACACGAATGTTTCCCTGCTGCCATGCTTACAACTTCAGTAGCTTGCGTGAAATGTGCTGTGAGGTTTAAGGATCTAAGCTTAATTTCAAATTTTGATATTTTCAACACATTTCCTGCGGGATTTTCAAAATCCTCATTCTTCTCCTTGTATTGGTCATTCTGCTGTCTGGAAAGGTTTCCTGTGAGATGGTGGCACCAGGTGGGAAGGTAGCGTGCCAGGCAGTTCATATCCATCCAGTTTAATCTTGATGAGATGTTTTGCTAATGCAAACTCTTCATCATCCAACATCCCATCGCCATCACAGTCTGCAAGTTTCCAGATCTTCCCCAAGACACTGTTGGGTAGTTTAGAAGTCACCATCTCCTTCTTTGCACTAATCCCAGATATTTTGCCATTGATTGGTGACAGAGTGTAGAAAATCTCATCATAAGCAGGTTTATCTTTGGCAACAACCCATTCCTCTTCATCAGCTCCTTCCTTAGCACCTTCCCCATATCCATGGCCAAAAGGTCCTGCCATGGTGCCATCAAATGCTCCACCGTGTACCATCTCTGTGGGCATGTTGCTCTCTTCCTGAGTGATTAGGTTCATCAGGGAGGCAATTTTGTTGGCCAGCATGTTATCCACAGCTTCAATTAGCTTTGGTTTCAAAGAATGAAATTTAGTGAAGTCACAATTCTCCAACTGGTCCTGTAAACGACATAGTGACAGTAGTTAAAGACTATTCCAATACATTGAAAAGTTTAAAGAATGGGCTTCAAATTAAAATAATCAAGTAATAATTCAATTAAAATAAGTATCTTTTCAAGCTGTTTCTATAGTTGAAACTCCTCTTGAAGGAGAAACAAAAGTGACACATATGTACCATACAACCAATATATTTGATCAAACACACTAAGTCAATTTTGCAACGCTGTATGAGTTTGACTATTAAATTACATTTACAATACAATTTTAAAAATGCAGTAGGTAAAACCACAGCAGTTGATGAATGTTACCCAGCAATTTTCCATTTGGTGATTTTCTTCCAAACATCAAAGAAAGCATGCAAGTAAGTCCTCAGTCCTGGTACCACTTATGCAAGTGTTTAAAGTTAAAAATAAAATCAAATGTTTGCAGGACTGATCTGATTTTACAGATTAAACTTCTTGGTTGTGGTTAGGTCAGGAAGAGGTGTCCTTTACCAACAAAGAAATGCTGAGTTGGGATAACAGCAGCAGTGTTTTATAGCAGTGCTGCCAGAACTCATGAAGTCAGATGGTCCCTGCAGAATCTGTGGAGTTTTCATCCTACTAACCTCAGTGAGATATTTACCTAGGTGATATGTACTATTCCAACAAAAGCCCAAGCATGTTTTACACCACAGTGTTTGAAAATTAAAAATGCTTTAGGCAATTCTTAAATTATTTCTACGTGCAAAATGCTTGCCAGGAAGAGAAAGTTACAGTGGAAATGGTTAAAAAACCCCAAACATCACCACCACCACTTCCCGCCTTCCATAAAGGGATGTTAAACTGCTTTAACAAATCCCATCTCTCATCTCAAGTTGCTGCTCCTATACATATCAAAATGTTAATGACATGAACCTGGACCACAGGGTAAAAACAGTCAAGCAGCAACTCTGTTCAGGTGACATTTATACACAATCACCTGATTTACAGCACCTGATCAAAATAAATTTACGTTGTGCAATAAATCTCAGGAAGCAAAGGTCAACTTGCTGTCTGTTTTGGCACAGTTTTGTTTTCACACAATTTTGCTCCTCATTACAGAAGTGACTGATCTCTCCTGTACATATTTGCTGCCATCTGCTGCTGAGGCTTAACTGACATGCATTATAAGTTCGAAAGAGTTTCATTCAAATTTTGTTTCAATATTCAAATCTCTCATTCTCTCATTTTGCATCACAAACAAAAGCCAATTGAGGCTTGAGTAATAAAGTTGAAATCACTGCTAACACAATATTAGTTGTTTTTCCTTAGGATACTTTCTAAACGACTCCTCTCAAATCAGAGAACAGAAATAAATAGGCAAGAAAGTGACAGAAAGTTGGCTGAAAGATTTCAGAAAGTCCAAAAGAGGAAGAGACAAAAGGTATTTAAAAATTAGTTGTGAGTATAAACTAAGAACAACTCTCTCTCTCTCTCCTTCATAGAATACAATCTTAACAGGACAGGAAAAAAGCAAAAGACTATTTTCAGAAGCAATAGGTTTTAAGCTGGACTTTTCAAGTAACACATTGCCTTTATTACTCACTGGCAAACAGTACCAGTAAAAACACGAACAGAGTAGAGTAAAAATAAACTTATGACTAAGGATATCTTCACCTACACAAATACTTGATACCATTATAAAAATGATAAATATAACCACATTTAGGATTCAAAACAAGAAGCCCCTTAACCTGTGAGTGTTCACTGCCATTTGATTTGCACAAAGCCTTTAGTACTATCTGCCCTGAGGGACCAAGTACTGACTAAAAGGACAGAAGGTCAGATTCCTTATTCCTTATTTTCATATTCTTTATGTAGTCCTGTATCAGTGAATGCACACTAAGCAAGTTACCTTCTTTTTTTTTGCTCTGTAGCACTTTTAAGTCACTCTAACCTCATATCAGACAAATAAATGACTGTCACTTCAACTGCTCTACTGTTGAAGACCCTAAGCTGTAACGCTGAGATATTCTGTTCTACCTTTTGCAATTTGGCAATCCTGTTACAAAGCTAAGAGTTATTTCAGTGGAATGGTAATCTACCATCTTACCTGCATTTTCTTGACTTCAGGGAAGTCACCTGCTGAGATATGGTATTCCCTTTGCAGCTGGATGTAGATCTCTGGCAATTTGTTGATCAGTTCCTTCTTCTTGTTCTCTTTTCCAAATACAGAGGGCATCTCTTTTTTCAGATAGCTGATGATATAAGCATGAACCTAAAAAGAAGCAAAACTGAAATCAAAACTACTGTTTACTGACACTTAACAGCAGTGTTCCTCACCTAGGTTGTAAAAAGAAACAGAAATATGTTTCCCTAAGGAAAAGATAGTATCAACTACTGTTTCTGGAACTTCGTGTTTACATGAACAGTTAGCTATCAGTTAGTTATTATTAGCTTTTGCTGCTTTCAGCATTCCTTTGAGGGGCAGGGAAAAAGGAAACACATTTCAAAGAAATACAGATGCACACTTGCAGTTTTAAGGAGAAGCCTGGTACAGCATTCTCTGAGTACCAACAGCAAGAGAAAAAGCAAGGCCCCAAACCCCACGTCCTGACACCATACACAGAGCTCCAGCCATACCGCTCCATCCGCATAATTTGTAACTCATTTGCCCCACCAACTACTGCGGGAATCAATGGGATAATTCCTCCAGTAATCTAAGTATGCTAAGTGGCAGGGCTATCTGTTTGATGTTGCATTCCTACCTATTTACTCACAGAAAAGTGAGTACCTGTAGTCTGTATTTATGCAGCCACCTATACAGATGACAGAGCAGCCAGTTCCAATAGGAACAGCATGCCATGGCTGCCTTGTGAAGCCCTAGGGAGAGAAGTAAAGCCTTTTCAGCTTCTAAGGAAAGACATTAATTTAGGATGACGAGTCTTTAAACACATTTGATTCTTGCATTGCCATCAAAATATCCATCCTGCCCATGGCACCTTCCTTATGCCTTTATTCTGAACCATTCATCTCTTCCCCCTTGCCACTCTCCCATCACCTTTCCCCACCAAAAGGATCTGCTTGGCCACAGAGCAAGTGATCACATCCTGAACAGAAACTGTGGTTGCACTTCCTAACTGAGGTCAGTTCACTTATCCAGCTCATTGTGTGGACATTGATACTCATTTTGCACACAAGAGGGAAAGCACCAGGGCAGCCTTCTTTTAGAAGTAATGCACAGCTATCACAACTTGATGCTATCAAACTGCTGTCCTAAGCTCTGACCTGGCCAGGACCATGGCAGACAAATGACCCCCACAACAGGATGTCTTTACAGAACTCAGGTCCTTGTTCATTTAAAAAGAATGCGGCTGTCCACAAGACAGAAGTTACAATTTTCACACACACAGAAAAAAGGAGTTAAAAATTAGGTATGTCTATCAAACTGTTAAGCAATAGACAGGTGAAATTTTGAAGACTGGGGGAAGACAAGCTACTGTTAAAAAGCATCAGTAAAACAAGTTAGTGCTTCGGTGTTGTGTAAGTATGATAATACCTACCAAACCACGACAGAAAGTGTATTACAGCATTCTCTACAGACCTTGCACAATCTGCACACAGCAATTGCTTTCACATTCATTTCCTTACTTATTAAGGAGGAAACTCGGAAAAAAATCTTTGCTTTTAAAAGAGAAATTATGCAACCAGTTTTTATGTGCACATCTTAAGTTCACAACTTTCACACAACAACACTTCCTTATATATAAAAAGAGTGTATGAATTTTAATTGCAAATAAATTTACATTTTTATAGAGGAGAAAAAAACTTCAGCATAAAGAAGCATAAACCCATGAAATTTTCTAAGAGTATAGATATGAGTATTTCTCCAGAATTACAGAATGGATTCAATAAGGATATTTTTAAGAGAGTTTATAAATAATTGTAAGTAATTTTATGGATCTTATGTTTAAAATAATACTTCTATCAAACCCAGAAAAGTATGTTTATAATTCACAAGCACTAACAGTTTCACATGCGTATTCTAAGTGGCCTAAGGTCTGCCAGTATGCACATGTGTTTCTTGTAGATAAGAACAGTCCCCATCTTCAAAATGGGATAGTGAGTCACAGGACTTACAAAAAAAAAAACCCAAACAGCCTAATGCCCAAATTTGACAGCATGTTAAGAGTTTGTTTTTGTTTCTAGTTACTGTAAATGCTTTAGAAGAGATTAAGAAGAGGATAGCAGAGAAATAGGGTAACAGAAACCCCCCACGCAATGCTGTAAAAAGCGATATTTCACTGTCAGTACTTTGAGATCAGTCTGGAAGGCAGAGAGACGACACTCGATTAAATTGCTGCTTTCCTGCAGATAAACAGTTTATTCCCCTTCCGTGACTGCCTAACATATCCCTAAGAGCACTGCGTTCTGTATTTACCTTTATCCATTTTTACTTTACGTTTCATAGAAATAGCTAAAAATTATTCAACTGACACTCCTTCAATGCCAAAATGATTGTAACAAATGAAAACAAAATGCTGCCGACACTTACAAAACAGACTGGATCTCAGGTTGCTCTGGGATCAGAGCAACATTTAACACAACATCATTGTGATTTTAAATGGAATTTTCAAAGAAGCAACTTCTACAGGGTGCCCTAAAACTCAGACCACANAAGCCAAAAAATAACCCCACCCAAAAACCCCCAAAAGTCTATCTTCATATTCAGAAAGTTAAATAAGCCAACACAGGAAGTGGTACACATCCCCAAACAACTATTCATATACTGATGGAATTGCAAGTCCTCTTCATTTTTGATTAGAAGTTCACATTAAAATGTGTTTCAAGGCAAATGCATTTCGTTTAATAACTGCACAGGAAATTAGAATTCCTGTCTGCTACCAATAGCTTTCTCACCAAGAAAAGTGGCTATCTTTTCCTTGAAAAAGTGACAATTCAATCCATTTGCTAAAAATACAGTTTATAACAAGACAAAAATTGGGAAGGGTGAGAAAGGACACACAGAAAGAGCAGCAGAGACTGCTCATTCAATTTCATTTTCTTATCTTTTCTTACCTTTGCAAGTCTTGCCCTTTTAATGAGATCATTGAGCTTCCTCACAGCAGCCTTCTGCGGGAGACTCTGGATATCCTTGAAAAGATCCTGTGCCTCGGCTTCAAAGAGTCTTCGATTGTCTGTGTTTCGGAGAGGATGGGCCCAGAAGGAGCCAATGTAGACCCGCAGCACCTCTGGCGTGTCGATCACCTTCCCCAGGGACCACATGAGTGCACCATAGACCCTCATCAGCTGCTGTGTGTCCACTTGGTCAGCCTTATTAAGCACCACTCGAATCTTGTCGTCCTGGCCCCGGAATGACTTAATGGCCTCTGAAAACTCATCAGATATATCCAGTTTATGGGCATCAAAAAGGAGGATGATTCGGTCGACCCTCTCAGCAAACCACTGGAGGACTTGGCAGAAGTCGTAGCCTGAAGGAAGAACACACTGTTAGAGTCTTACCATTCAGAAAAGTGAGTCTTGGATAACGTAGGACTGGAAATAGAGAACAAGGGGATAATAGCCTCCACCTGGGGGCAAAAAAGAGACTGATCACTCAGAGCACAGTATCTGTGGATAGTGAGGTCAGGAGAACTGTATGCTGCGTTTCCTTAGACCAGTCTCACTACTACCACCTTTTGTTTTTATCACTGCCCTTTTTTCTGTCTCACACCCACATTTGCCTCTTCCCAGGAGTCTGGTTCCAGTACAGCACCCAAGCTAAACAGCACTGGGGGGTCTGATCATGATCTCTCTTCATCACTGCTAATATTGGTCACTTTGGAAGCACTGCTTATCTGAATTAACAAGAAAATGGTGCAGGTGCAGCATTCTAGTGCAAGTCAGCAACCAGAAATATTTGGATTTTAAAACCATTTTCAAACTCATCTCTCCTTACCTTGGAACACTTGCTGTTATTTCTGCCACAGCAGTCCCAAAAGCACAATTTACGAGTAACATGACTGCACTGCTGATGGCTTTGAGGACATGGCAGGTTACAGAACATGAGCAGTGACCTTTCTGATCACCTGAAACAAGCTTTATCACGTTCTAAAGGAAAGCCTATTCATAGCACCTGTCTAAATGCTTTTATAGGTTCAGCTGCTACCTAATCCACACAACAAACAGTATTGAGGAACTCCTTATTCAGAAGTGACACATCTAATCCTCGGAGTCACCACTGGTGATGCGGCTTTGGGTTTGGCATGGATGTGACTCATCCAGTATGAGTAAGGAATAGCAAAGTATGTAGTGGGAGCTAATACCCCACCCCTCCTCTTCCTCTCAGAAACAAATCAGACCTGAAAGAGGGAGCAGTCACAATCCAAGGACTGGTCTAAAATAACCCATAGAGAATCAACAGTTTTGCTCCCCGCAGCATATACTTAAATGCCAACAGCAAAGAAGGCTCAGTCACCACCACTAAGCTCTCCACGGTGCCTTTGGTTCTTTCTCAGCTGTGCAAGATAACTCTTTAAACCTCCAATCCTCCAGACAGGAAAACCCAGTTAAACTACTCATACAAGAAACAAACACCTGGTCCAGATACAAGCAAAAGACCCCTCACCACTCCTCATTCTCCCTAGCATCTTTTAATCAGTGTAAATAAAAGGGTGTAGGAGGGAACAGTGGAAAGTTGCTTAGCTTTTCGTAATGCTGGTTCAGTCAAGTCATTATTCATTACACCTTCAAGCTGCTGGTCTTCAACAGGGAAGCCAAAAGCAAATCAGCTGGTTGTTTGTTTGGTTGGTTTTTTTTGTTTTCCAGTAGAACCTGACTGATGCCAACATCAAGAAAAGCAGACATATATGATGTAATAGGAAAAAAGCCCTCCAGGTTTGTCATGGAGCATACTTGTGCATGTTTAGCAACACAGGAAATAACTCAGTCTTAAACCTTTCATTTAAAAATTAAAAATACCATATGAAATTAAATCCAGAAATTCTAGTTAGAAGTAAGAAAATATCCCCAATTACCTGTATTACCTGCCCTGCACACCTAAAAAAAAAAAGTCATAAAACTCCACTAAAAATCCAGCAGAGACACATCAAAATGTGGAAGGAAGGGACTATGAAAAAAAGGTGAAAATGCTGCTTTGGGACTTTCATAAATTCTTTCCTGTGACCAGTTCCTGAAGGGCTGAATGTGAGATGCAAGGTGAGGGGGCAAGGAGGAGAGCTGCACAGAACATCTCTGGAAGAGAACTCTTCTCACTTTACTCTAAGAATCTAATCAAAATCAGTATGAGTAATTTATAAAAATTTAGCAAGAAAGAAAGGGAGAAGTAAGATCTCCAACGTCATTTGCATGTCACAGCATAGTTGCAACAGGGCACTAATACTGAGCTACAAAATAGCCTGTTCTGATTTCACTTAAATAAAAGGAAGTGTGGTTGAAATTAAATAAAATTGCAAAGTGAAGCAAGTTAAATTTTACTAAGTTTTACACAAATGGCTATGTAAGAAGGTGACTTAAAAGTTGGGTTACATAAGCATATAAGTTCCCACCACACATTTGGACTGTGAACTGAAAAAACAACTGAACAGCCAACAAGTGTATAATAAAATGAATTTATTTTAAATGTCCGTTAAATATTAACGAAGCATTTGCTTTGAGAAAGAATGATCTGCTTGTTGAAAATGGCTAAGAAAGACTTTAAAAAATCTGAAAAATATACTAATTTTAATGAAGATTTATCATCAGAAGTAGACTTCATTTATCTACAGATTCAGCAGTTTTACATTACAGTGTATCAGAAAGAGTGTATCTGAACTACAGACAAGTAATATATGGTTAAGTATTTCCATACATGTGTATGGATCAGGGCTTTCCAAGTTGAGCAGTACTAGGTCAACACTGATCAGATTGGAAAACTTGACCAAAAACATTTTGGTGCTGATATTTCTCAGCCTCTCGTTGCTCTAACTGGTATTTCTTTACAGGTTTGTTCCCAATGACTGATACCAAAACCATATCCAGTGAGAAGACCTATGTGTCACCAGGTGCAACACCTACTTGCAAATGCATATTAGAAAGTCACAAGTCACCCTTGTACCCAGTAAGGGACAGAGGAAAGCAGCCATCCACCAGCAGCACTGCAGAGCTCTTGAACTCATCCCAGGCTGTGAGCAGGGAGTGAGCTGGTGCCTCTGACAGAGGTGTAACTCTTGGGCACCAGTAATGGGCTGAGCAGGGACCACAGAGGAGAACAAACTGAAACAGTGCAGAGGAGATTAAAAAGCTGGACAGAAACTGCTCGTGGTTACCAGCCTTGGAAACACTGATCATGGACTATCATGTGTCAGCAGCACAGAGCAAAGCACCAGCCCCGTGCCTGGCAGCCCCCAGCCATACTCAAAGACACAGCCTGCAGTGGCACAGGATGAGCACTGGCCAGTCTGTGCCAGTCAGCAACACAGACATAAACAAATGGGAGTCTTTCCCTGTGGGCCCAAGGAAAATAATTTCTGACTCGCCCTAATATCTTCCAAAGCTTTTGCAATTCAGAAAACAATTTGGGAGGCTTGATGGGCTCCACCCACCCTCTTTTAGCACAGACAGGCAGAGTGCCCAGTTCTTCCACCCCTGGGGCTGATGCCACTGGCACAGCAGCAGAGAGGAACCTCTCAGGTGAATGCTGCAATGAGGAGCCTCCAGGCTCAGGGAACAGCACCCACTTAACAGATCAATCAGGTGTGTGCAGGGTGCTGGGGCACTCCCATCTGCCACTCTTCTCTTAAAACCACACAACCAAGGCTGCAACACAACTTGGACATGAACAAGTGCAGCCTTTCTCCCCTGCCCAATCTGGTGTTCTTCTAATGCCACAGATGAGCTTCTCTAAACTTCCCACTCTTTCAAACAGAGCTCAGTCACACATGGAAACATGAACCTTCTGCTATCTGGAGTGCAAGCTTCCAGTTCTATTAATGAAAGCCTGTCTCAATCCAGCAGTCCTGGATAACAATCTTACTACACTCCTGTTGGTGGACTAATAAGTAGAATGTCCAATATCTCACTGCAAGGGAAAGCCTGGCACAAGGCTGCAAATATATACCACTTTACTTAATCCATAACTGCATTTTTACAAGCAAATTGAACTGAGGAAATGAACTGTATTTAAGTAACTCCAGTTTAAAAAAAAAGCAAATTAACCAATATCCATTTTCCCCTGAACTCTTTACCCATACTTTTTGAAACACTTGCCTTCACACCACTCAATCATGAACCAAACACCCCCTCCCTTCCTACAAGGAGTTCCTCCCCACATCCTGCCAGACACCCATTTTTCCTTCCAAATCCTGCAGACCACACAGACATTTCTGTCTGACAAGGGCATTGTGAACATCACCAGTGATGCTGCAGAAGCAGCACAGGGACAGGCATTGTCTGATCAGGGGACAATGCTGGCACACGTCTGCACACTCTCCTCCAGCCACTCACACAGCCCCTGAACTGACAGACAGGAAACTTCTGGCACATCCTCCTGACAACAGGAGCGGGAAAGGTGTGTCTTGAGACATCTTTGAATGTTGCACTCTGGGTATATTTTTGACCCTTCAAGCAATCAGCTCCTTCATCTGTGGCCTGGATGCTTTCCAGAGTTAAAAATAGAGCATGCTGGGAAATAGTGCATGTCCTCTAATTTTACACAGTCCCTTCACTGTTTCCCTGCATGTTAAAGTTAGCATTTGAGTCCTCTCTTGGTCTCAGAAAGCTTCAACTTACTCCTAGTGATACCTGTCAAATTTTAATATTATACAGATGTTACATTCATTCATAGGTAAATAGTAAAGCAGTTGCTAGTGAGAAGGTGGAAAAAAACACCAACAGCAAGGAGACAAGGTCTTACATCGAGGCCCTGTAATGTTATTCTTCCATCAAACATTTTAAATAAGAAAAGCTGCAGCTTACCAATGTTAGACACAAGCTAAACTTCTCAAAAGCAGAATCCTCTCTGACAGAGACACATTTAGGGATAACAGAAAACATCTTGTAGAATCCTGCTTACATTTGCACACAACAACTTAGAAAGCCATCAACGCAACTCAAACTTCAAAACGTGCTGAATTAGACTTATAGCATAAATATGTTTAAGTCAGACTGACCCTTTCGGGAAGCAGGTCAGGCAAACCTTGTTGTGTGCAGCATCACAGGACAAGTCAAGTTTGCGCTCCACAAAACCACACATATGCAAACTGCATAAGCAGCCCAAAAGCCATATACATGAAATGTATCTGACTACGCAATATTTCAGCCAAAGGTATTGTAGTATTTCCTAATCATGATAGTGTGAAATAGGTGCATGCAATAAATCCATAGCCATTGTATATAACTTCATGTATGCTGATGCCTAGGTACATGAAACCTTTATTTAACCTGTCCTGAAAACCTGGGACACTGAGAGAACAGTGCTCTAAAGCCAACTCCCAAAACCTCGTACTTGGTACAACCACACTGATTAAACCTAACAGCATACAGGAGAATCACACTTTGATAAAAGAACTATGACAAGTGACACATTCAAGACAATCTTTAACACATAGAAAAAAAAAATCCATGAAATGCAATCTAATCAAGTTAAAGCCTGTGAAACAGGTAAGAGTTTGAGGTTATCACTGAGCCACATGATAGCCACTTAGGTGAAAGTCTATCATATCGAAGGGCAGGCCAGCTAGGCTGCAACAATTGATAAGGCACATACAATCAAGACAAGGAGTTTCTGAACAACAAGGGAACAAGAGCCATGTTTTGTTAAACCACAGGAGCAATTCTAGATGGTAGTGAAGAGTCACGGTCCCCCAGGCAACACAGGACTACCAGTGAAACATAACCTGGAGAGAAACACAACTC
The DNA here is from genome assembly GCA_013397055.1 of Pachycephala philippinensis. Classification (NCBI taxonomy): domain Eukaryota; kingdom Metazoa; phylum Chordata; class Aves; order Passeriformes; genus Pachycephala; species Pachycephala philippinensis. Next base: position 650,994 of record VWZT01001858.1, on the reverse strand, counting down.
TGTCTTGCACTTGGAAGTCTGAGACTTCCACAGCATTCCCTAATGGTGTTGAATTAGGTTACACAATTGCTCACTTTTTCAGTGGCATATTAATGTGATACTCTAGTTTTCTGCTTATTTCATGTTCCCTTCCATACTGTTACAAAAGTGGCAACAGATACTTGAATGCTGCCAAACATAATTTTCTCTTGATTTAACAAGCAAAGAAGGGGTAAGATGCACCTAGTTTTAACTTGAGGAGGTAAAAGGGAGCTGGAATCTGCAATGGAGAAGCAGACCACTGCTCATTTTATCAGACTGTGTAAACTGGGATCTAAACATTTTGTGGGCATTTTATAAGAAGATTTTTTCAGGACTAAAAATCATTAGTTATACACTCAATGTTTTTTGTCTGAAGTAAGAGTGCCAACATGCAGTATTTGTTTTATTTCTGGTTTCACAACATTCCAGCCTTTGCTTGCAGAGACGTAGAGCCCTCATGCTGTTCATCTCTACTATTTCACCAGCACATCATATAAAGGAAAGTCCAGCACTCTCCCCATGATGAATGCTTTACATGACTATGAGTAATAAAGAGGACAAAATATCACTGAACAAAGAATCCAGATGCATCTGGTAGACCAGTTTACTAAGTAAGCATAATTTAGATTATAGTCATAAGAAGTTAGTCCCTTATTCTGTCAGTTTATTGTAAAGACAAGACTATTGTTGCATAGCTGCCATATATTGTGCTTGTACCAGGATTTCCTCAAAAAATCCCAGGTGTGATATGTTAAAGAATAGTTTATTTCCTCTGACAGAGACACGAAACACAAGTTTCCACTTCCTAAGCAAAGGTCTGAAAACAGAGAGCAGCATAAGCCACACCCTGCATCACCACCATTTACAACTCCACAGAAAAGTGACATGCACTTAAATGCAGCTGAAGAATGCAAGGAAGAAAGTTGCTTACATTAGACTGTTCTGTTTAAATAGTTTCTCAAGACAGGCTAATGTTTAAAACAGCTTGATAAACAGTGTTGAGGTCTCTGCAGAATTTTCGTATTATTAAAAATATTCTCATTCATTCTTCCTCCTTCTACCGTTTGACTTCCTCTTTTGACTGAATAACACTATGGCATGACTGAGCAACCTTAAGAAGCAACTCCAGCAGCTGTGTCCACAATAAACCCACCTTATTTATAGCCCCACCCCTGAATTTTTTAGACATGACCAACCTATAGCTATTACGAAACATTTCTTCATTCATGAACTTCAATAGTATATATAAGAGCCATTATTACTTCACGGAAATCAACTAAAATGATGAAAATAAGGCTTTTTCTCAGGAGGGACAAAGCACTAACTAGTCAACAGACCATGCAACTGTAGCCATTTGCAGCCATAGCAGCAGGATGACAAATACCAATCCCCACCAGCTTTCAAGAGAAAAAATTCCAAACCCTACATCCAGCCTTAAAATATGGGTTGTACAGGGCTTGCAATAATAAAGTATGGGACAGACCACCACACAGCATCAGTAAAACAGGCTCCCCAAAGATGAGGATACTAATTTGTCCAGCAGAGCAGAAAAAATTTAGTGAGCTTGGATATCGTAAAGCTCTGCAACTCACCTCTGCTGATGCGCTGCTTCTCTCCAGAGAGAATGCCAGGGCTGTCGATGATACTGATGCTCTTCAGGACCTCGTTTGGTAGCTGAGAACACATGAACCTGCAGGAAAGGAGGAAAAAAACCCATTAACATTAGCTCTTGCTCACATACAGATTGCCACTTGACTGCTCCCCATTATATATCTGATTTTAGAAAGACTCAAGTGAGATTCAAAAAAGTTTCTGAATCCTGACTAATCTCTATGTTTGGCAACCATACACGTTTAAGAAAAAATATAAATAGAGCTTCTCAAAAAAGAAAACACAGGAAAACATTGTAAAACTGTATGTCTAAGAGCTGGTAAGACTCCAGATTTTAAAAGCGCTGACAACTTGGGCCTTAAACGCAACATTAAAAACATTAAAAAGACTCCATCAAACCACCATTTTGCTAGGGCCAAAACTGGTACACACAAGAGAAAATTCTTCACATACTCCAGCTTATGCCCAAACTCAAAGACTGAAAAGGGGAGCAAGCAGAAAGCCATACTGACAATATGTTTATGTTCCAGTCCCTGCCACATGTCCCCCTCACCTGATCGAGCAGTGTTTGTGTGATCCCTACTCCCTAACCCACCACCCTCCTCAGCTGGGGCACCAGTGAAAACCACCAGTATTTCTCCCACAAACCCAGCCAAAACTATCACTCTGCCAGAATCAAGAGTTCAAATTACACACAGTATGCTCTAAACAATAACCTCCTGCCTCTGCAACAGGAGACAAATTCAATGGTGGTATTATGGCAAAATAAATAATTCACAAGGACTCAGAGCTGCGCAGAACACTTGGTGTGTTACATGCAAGCTACTCTGATGCTCCTGGGATAGTTCATGACTGAAGAACTTCACCGCCCTTCATCACAACCTGCCTTTAAGAGATTTGCGTAAGAGTTTAATCTTCTTATCAGGGAGCAGCTGAAGATACTAACGAGCACACAGAGTAACCCACCCTCCTCCTGCGAGGCCACCCCACACAGGGTTAATTCCTATGTCAGCCTATGGCTTCACAAAGCACACTGCCTCAAAACACAGGGTATCACAGCAAATCGTAGCTGTGCCAAGGTCAAACAAGACCTTTAAGGCTGAAGATGATCTGAGTTAGGAAGAGTTCAGCCAGTCAAACATCAGATACAAAATGTAACCTACATCAAAATCTAGATGATATTTTATACAATATAAATTATTCAAAGGATATTGGAAAGAAAAGAAGTCCTAACACCTCACTTCACCTTGTTCTTGAAGAGACCTTGTAGCAATGAGCCTTTAACAAAAGCACACAGTGTCCCTTCCTGGATAAAACAGAAATGGCAGCATCACCTACGCCTCTCTCTGTAAACCCAAGAAGACATAAGGAAACAGCAGCCACTCGGGCCTGATAGAACCTTCGGGTATGTAAAACATAATGTAAAATGTATTGTTTGTTTTAGTGGGATACCAGGTATAGAAAACACCTCATATCTGAAGCAAACTCTTCCATTAGGGCTAATTTCCTACTAGCTTAAGAAATATTTTTGAAAGAGCAGCGAGGTATTATTTGAGAAAATTACATTATTTGAACTTGCCAAAACCTAAAGGCAGTGCTATGTCAAAGCAAACACATTATGTGGAAGCATAGTGGATGTGCGTAAGTGACAAAGAAAATACATTTAATCATGTGAACCATTACAAAAATACATACATCACTAGTATGTACAGCATGAAGTAGCTTTCATAAATTTGGAAGTGTGAAGACTGAATTTTCATGTGTATTTTTTCTTATCACTCTCATTCAACCTTAGAAAGCCCAGTGCTTGTTCAGTATCACCAAGACATTTCTAGACCTATCTTATGGGAAGAAAGGCACTGTTATGCCAGCTGAACAATACAGCAGTGTCTTGACACAGGCACCACCCGAACTGGGACAGCTGGAAAAGGCCATGAGAGAAAACAGAGAACTACAGGCCTCAAATGCAGACACTGCCATCTTTGCAGAGTCGTTAGTGGCAGTGGGAGGAGAAAAGTACATGGTAAACACAAATAAAATAGAAGCATGAACTCAGAGTTAACTGGCTGTTAACTTTTAGAATATGCCTATAAGATAAAGATGGCAGATGGGTTAAAAATCTTACCTCAAACTAATATTTCAGACAACTTAAAACTGTAACGATAGTGGTATTTGAGTATCTCTTTTCAACATTGAGACTTATTTCTTAACATCCCACTTCATGCAGGTCATGAAAGTATTGCATCATAAAAAACAGAACTACATACTATCCACCTGAATGACAAACAGACTTAAACCGAAAGAAAGTGTTACAAAAACAGTTGTATGAATGAGATGACTGTAATTGCTTATGACACATGAGGATGGACCAGGACCATGTGTTTCTCCTCAGCAGCACTAATTCATTTACATGCTTTTCTGGTATAATGCAATATTCTTCCCTCACCACCATCCAAAGGCACACTAGGTCCTGTCCCCCTTCCCTTTCCTCCCCAACTCCTTTTAAAAGTATACAGGAGAAATAAGAGACTGCTAGAGGAACATCTCTCACAAGCAGTGAGATAAAGGGGGCAATTAGAAAGGGTCATGGAAAAAGACAAAAGCAAGGTAACATCAATAAATTAATGCAGCTAATTACTAAGTACAAGCCTTGATTGTGATACCGTGTTCTTGTTTGTTTCATTTTTTCCATTACCTCAGTCCGTTTCCTGTCATTTGGATTGTTACACTTGGATGAAAAAGGCACTCAACTTCACCGTCTAAGTGTTCATAGCCTTAAGTTCCTCCACAAAACAAAACACTAGGATTGGGAAACCATTTAAAAAATAAAATAGGCAGGAACAGGATGGGGCGGGGCAGGTGGGGGGGACATACAGAAAAGTCTATTAAGGCAGGAGTGAAAAATGTAGTATCAGATAAAAAGAACAGTCTGTATGGCAAATGAGAGAAGGCAAAGTAAAATATGTAGTATGATTACAGATAACCTGGTAGGAACTCAGAGACACTGAAGCCTGAGACAATTTCATCTAAGTGAAGTCATAAACAGCAAGGAGTTGGTAAGTTTTCGAAAATGCTAGGGAAAGATAAGCACCTAGATCTCTGCTGAAGAACTAAGGAGTGAGAGTGACTGTTGGGGAAGATAAGGGTGCTCACAGCACTTCAGTATAACCACATCACAGTCACCAAAAGAACTGGAATAATTTAGTCAGTTACTTTGAAAGTACATCTCTTTAGCTATCCAATAATCTTGCTTTCGTAATAGTCAGAACCTGACACAACTAGTTAGATGATTTAGGCAAAAAATTACATCGCCACTCATACAAACAAACACATACCATTATTAAATGTTCTGTGCAAATATTTGAATATTAAGCAAAATACAATTTATAGTATATTAATTTTTTGTAGCTAGAGCACAATAGTGAAGAGAGAAACAGAATTGTGATCTGGAAGACAGAACTTAGCCAATAATCTCAAAACTGTTATTTAAAATGGGACTTGACTACAGCTTCCCACAGCACATATTCTTATCTCTGCAAAGCAATAGCCGAGCCAACTGTAAGCAGCTATAAACTTTCTTCTTTGAATAAGGACAGCAAGAGATAAAACTGTACATGATGAACTTTAAACACTCATGCCAGTATTTATCGGCCAAACAGGAAAGTTTATTGTTAAAAAGAACCAATTTAGATTAATTGGCTTGCAAAGTGAGGCCTCCATGTCAAGCAACCATCAAATACAGGAAGAAAACAAGGTGATTGCTCAGACAATAAGAACAGAATTATTAGCAACTAACTTTCAACTGGAAACATTTAGCATACTACTTAAGTTTACTATGAAAATATTCACAACCCCTGAACAACTCTCCCCTTTTTACATACACAGCAGAAGCTAACACTATCTCCCTGGTCTATGGAACTACCCAAACACCAGGTAGTTGATATTAAACCCTTAACGGCTTGAGTTTTTATCCATGGGGCACATTCGAATCTTTTCCATTCTTGTAGGTCTTTTTACATATCCCAGCAATTCACAATTTTAAACAGCTATACAAAGATATCCAGTGAAATCAGTGGAAAGGAACAAGACAGCATCAAAGGGAAAATATTTGTTTCCTTTTTTTTGAGTAGTAGTTTTTAATAATAGTACTAACCTATCAGTTTTATTGAGTAGAATTTTTGCAAAAACTGATCCTGAACTATTCCACCCGGTCTAATGCCTCACAAACAAGTCATCCAGTGGATCATTTCTACAGTTTTCTATGAACTGGTTTTAACAACTATTTTCTATTCAGATAACTGAGTATCTTTATCCTAATGCCACCCTACCTAGTACTGCCTTTTTTTATTTAATTCACCTGAACTGCCACCACTCCTGCTTGTATTTGAATATTTATTCCATGCTGTTCAAAACAAAACACGCCAAAATTGTAACATAATCATCAGAAGACAGAAAGCAAGATGATCTCACCTGTTCAGGAAAGCATTTCCAAAGCGGCCGAGTTTCCGGAATGGCTTCTTGGGATCAACAACCAGGGCATTTCCAGGAACATTTCCTTCTGTTTCTCCATACATCACAGCAATGAAGGAATCTGTGGTAGGCTCTGGACCAATCCGCATGCCTGGAAAGTCTTGCTCGAGCAGGTATCTGGACATGGAGAATACATAAATACATTTATACATAATAGCTATATTTATACATAAATATTCCAAAAGAATGAATGATTGAGATCCATGGCAAAAGCAAATACCTATAATTTGCTTGAAAATTCCCAAGGATATGCACATTCTATATGAATAAGATTACATTTTCCTGCATTTCATTATTTGTTAAGTGGGGAATGAGGAAGAGGACTGAATTAGTTTTTCACAACATCTAGGTAAAAGGATAAAGTAAATCCCTTTACAAAGACAGTGTGGAAAGCACTCCTTCAAATGCCTCAACCATTTAAGTGGATGCTTCTAGCAATGATCTGAGTGCTGTAGGTTACACTACAAGACATGGCTGCTTTTCTGAGTGTTTTCAAGCCTACACCAGTGCTGCTGGTACAAAAAAGGAATGGTTTGAAACTGCATGTGAGCAGATCCAGCTGGCTGACAGATCTAACCTTTTAATCAACTTGGTAGGATCTCACTAACTTTAACTCATCCTACCAGAGGCAGAGAGAACTGTTATGAGACAGTAATCTGTTTGAGAATGAGGAAATTGGTTTTTTTCTTTTGACCTGCATATCAAAAAGTAATTGTTAACTAAGTCAGATCTGCAGAACTTCAGGCCTAACAGTAAAGAACTTCCAAAAGGCATCAAGTCAGGTAGTGCTATACCACCAGAAACCATCTTGCACCTCCCTTTCAGCAGTCTACTGATAGAAGCCACAGACAGCACATACTCAGTGGACCAAGCCTTGACTTTCCAGACAACAAAGTCTGAAATTAATTAAGTGTGTATTTAAGTATTAAAACTTAATGGAACCAGGGCATTTATTTACATAAAAAGCCTGCCTGCATCCCTTCATGGATGGCAAGTGCAAAGTAAAAGCAGCCCCAATTCCTTCAAGCAAGCCTCCCTCTAGCCCACATTCTATGACAACTGGCACTGTTCATAGAGACACAGACAACCCTGCTTAGCTTTAAAGCATGAGTGTTATTGTCTTCAGTCACAACAGCACCATCTTGGCGCTCAAGACTAAAACGAAGTGTTTTCAATGTCACCCTGCAGTTGTTAAAAAAAAAACCAACACAATTTTAATGAACTACAATTTAACTATTTACATAATCAAAACTGGATTTACATAAGAATTTTTCTTCAGGCACAGGTGGTGGTCCTACATACAATGACAGCACTAGTTACATTTTAGTGCATCTATATTAATGCTGCTCTTTTAATAAAAGTTTATTCTGGACTTAATCCAACAGTGCTATGCCTATTCTGCTATAATTTCCTAAATCAATACTGATTTGAGAGGACTTCCTGGCTGCTTTTGCTGCAAAAAACATTTTACATAGTATCTATACTTGCTGAACAATCTCTGTCTTTAAATAAAGTACCCAAGCATTCACAAACTTCATAGATCAGTGCACAGAGGCTGAATTTAGGGAACTAAATATATGTTGCATATTTCAAAGACTGTTTTCCACTAGCCTTAGCAAACTGGCTCCAATTAGCTCAACCTACGATCAGGGAGCATGGAACAGTTATTTACATGAGATTTCCTGCAGATTTCTGATTCCAAAAAAAAGAAATTTAAAAAATGCCAATACTAAAACTTGTGAGGAAGGAGAAACATAAGAACAATCATGCCAGAACATGCCAAAGTCAATCTGATTTATCTCTAGAATAAGCTGTAGCTAATGCACAGTAACAGGGAAATAAAACTGACCCCTCCCCAAAAGCAAATGAAACAACACTCAAACCTCTCTGCCCACACAGATTTGTAAAATGCAGCAGATCCCTCACTGTACAAACTAGATCATTTAACAAAATGAAGACAAAACTCCTTCAATTGCTCACCAGTTGAACCCCTCATGGAAATCCAGGACTTTCAAGTGCTGAGGCAAACAGAACACCTGAAACACGAACGTGTGTTCCTGCCTCTTCACAGAACATCTTTGCAGACCAGAGTTCTCTAAAGCAGAATTCCAAGGCTAACTCGCAAGAGCCACTAAAATTTTCCAGATAGGAGTTATCCATGGCTTTGATTTTGAAAGATCAATTACACTTTTGTCTTCTAAAATGAGGTTTTTAACTTGCCATGATAAAATGTTCTATTTCAAACATTGCTTTTCCTTACTGTACTTCTTTTAAAAGAGAAGGGATCTCTAAGAACTCACAAACAAGCTCTTCTCTTGATACAAATTTTCATTCCCAGGCTTCTGCTGACAGAGGCAGTAACTCATAAGGTGACAGACAACACATAGAAGAAGATGCTCCAAGAGCAGCAGTAAAGAACAAATATTGAATCAAATGCACAGGAATTAAGTCCCACATCCCAGGCCAAGGAAAACTACATTGTGGGATCTGAATACAGGAGCAGACACCTCCAGGTAACAGGATAATTGCCATCTATTGTAAGCTCATAAATTATGGCATGATTAAGGACATTCAGTGGTGACAGTCTTTTAGATGCCTAAGAAAGTAATTTCATGGCCTGCTCATGAATTTGCTGCACATGTAACACTTGCAAAATTTAAAGAGTTACAAGTATGGAGTACCTTCTAGGATTTCCACCATCTCTATTTGCTTGTCTGAACTCGATAGTGCAAATTCAGATTAGCTGTTTATTGAAATTACCAAACCAGAATAAAGTGCTTCTGAACTGCAATGATACTTCCAAGTTAATGTCATAAAGGCAGCTTTAAAAAACAGGCTTTTATAGCGATAACAATCCAGGAAGGCAAGACCTCCTTCCAAATACCAAGCCCCACCCAGCAGTCACAATGCTCTGCCTGGTACAACTATTCAACAGACACAGCAATCACTTTGCAACACAGGTATTTTCCATTAAGATTGGCTCACAATTGCACATCAAGAATTAGTACAGACTAAAATAAACCTGTTCTTGAGCACTGGCTGTGCTCAAGTGTGATGGGTTTGGCTGGGACAATAACTACTATATGGCTGTGTTTCGGATCTGTGCTGAAAAGTGTTGACAATACAGGGATGTCTCCATTACTGCTGAGCAGCACTTACACAGAATCAAGGCCTTTTCTGCTTCTCACCACACCCCACCAGCAAGTGGCTGAGGGTGAACAAAGAGTTAAGACGGGGCACAGCTGGGACAGCTGATCACAACTGACCCAAGGGATAGCCTGTACCATATGGCATCATGCTTAGCATATAAAGCTAGGGGAAGGAGACACTTGGAGTGATAGCATTTTCTCTTCCCAAGTCACTGTTATGTATGACAGAGCCCTGCTTTCCTGGGAACACCTAAACACCTGCCAGCCCATGGAAAGGAGTGAATGAATTCCCTGCTTTGCCTTACTTGTGATGCTTTTACTGTACCTACTAAACTGTCTTTATCCCAAGCCATGAGTTTTCTCACTTTTACCATTCTGATTCTCTCCCCCATCTCACTGTGCAGGGTGTGAGTGGCTGTGTGGTGCTTGGTTGCAAGCTGGAGTTGTGGGTTGAGCTAAGCCACAACACGCTATATCACACTTCTCAGCATGAAAAAACAGTTTTACTTACACAAAAGGTAAGAGCAGTCTTCTGTAAATTGAAAAGCTGCCAGTGTTTCTGTACCAAAACCACAGGAAAATACCTGGATTTTCAGCATCTGCAACTAAATGCTTTTCTCAGGAATTTTCAGCATAGGGGTTCAGAAAGGTTCACAGGAAGAATGCTTAAAAATAGCCAATGCCCCAAAGACAGTCTAGATCAAACAACAGACATCCTGTTGATTCTTCTCTCTTTGTTTTTACCTGGGCTATAACCTTTCAGCTTTGCCAATAAACATTCATCTATGTTCCTCTGCAAGATGTATGGCCAGACTATGGGAAACTAATTTACAAAGCTCCAAAGATAGAAAAGATTACTCACAGTTGCAGATACTGATTATCATCTGAAGTCTAAATGCATTAGCTAGGCCACACTAATGCACAACAAGTGAGCTGGACAGAGCAGCACTGAACAGGGATACCCTGTGATGCACTGGGAGATGAACTCATGGCTCCTTTATAGGGCTGATCACCTCCATACTACATACTGCACCAAATATTCCACTTTTTTTTAAACACAGCAAAACTAGCAGATGTTTGCTTTAGTGTAAGAATTCTGCTCTATATAACTCAAAGCTTTCACATAGAGCTAGTAACAAAGAAGTTACAGCTTTCACCCAAAGAAATTAAGAGGGACCTTCCCCCCACTTCACCCCTGAAGAAATAGATGCAGCTGCACAAGCGATTGCACCTACTTGCAGACTCCAGACATTATGCAGACAAAAGGGTGCTTTCACAAAAGTTAGCTCTGACTGAGTTAAATAGCAGGAAGTTTACAATTTTTAATCTCTGAGTAATACCTGCAAGCAAAGTAAAGGCACAGCCTGGCAATCTGAGGAATTTACTTCTGGTTTGTCTCATGAAGATAAGTTCTTTAAAAAAACATCAGTCTCCTACACTTTTAAAATAGAAAAATAAATGACAAGTTAAACTTTATTAGACTAGAAGTTTAACTGTTAGAAGGAAAGAAACCACCTATTTGCATTGACTACCTCCTATCTCTTTTTCATACTGTACAATTCTCCTCTCCTGTCCCTCCTTTCTCTACTTTTTTTTTCTAAAACAGGCATGAGAAATCGAGACAATTACAGAAGCTGCAAGGCTAAGCAGCTCACATGCAAGATAAGCAATTGGCTCTCACCATGCTCCCACTTCATTAAACACAATTGGACAAGCATTCACATTTGAATATATGTTTGGATTGTCAGCATTGTCAAATACTTGAATAAAACTATCACCACACTACACCTTAGACAGCAAAACTGACAGGTTTCACCGCATTGTTCCAAGTGCCAAAGCGGATAAACAGCACTGAGTGAAAAAACATAAGAACTGTTAGAAACCTGGAAGTGTTTGTTTGTGTATCTTAATCCCCAGGGACATTTAGTCACTGGTAGATCACTATTTTCCATAAAGACTTAGTGGAAGGAACTGGGTGGATATGGATGTGTCAGAGGTATGAAAATGTGAAGTTCTCACGATAACGTCTAAATCAAAGTAAATCCCAAATGAATATTTGACAGCTAAACAGAATGGTTATGTTCACACATAAACCCAATACTAAACACTTAAATAGACCTAATATACCCTTCTGACTATGAAGTGGAGAAATGTGAACAAAAAGCAGTTTCAATTAAGATTTAAAATAATGTTTGCTTATTAAAAGGTTTGCAGGAATAAAACCCCTGTAGCGCTACTTCATTCTAAGAAAAAATGATCTACAACAAAGATAGAATTATAACAATCTTGAGAGAGTATAATATTTTTCCATGGGAGATTCAGCCTACCAGAGGGGAAATTTATTTCTGGCTGACCTAGACACTATAATATTTTCCCATGTCTTCTTCTAAGTCTTGCACACAGCATACAAGAACTTCTCTTTTTTTGCCCTTCTTTTTCTCCTCTAAATTGGACTTTGAGTAAGTCACTGTGAAACTATTATCTGAGTTGCTGCCCATCTTCAATGGAGCATTTTTTCATGCTGATTCAGCCAATTATTATCTACGCTATAGAGAACGAAGGTAATGAATGTTGATCATAGTGAGGTCCTTTAGAAGCAGTAACAGATATTCTGCTACTGATTTGGGCTCAACAGTCAATGCCTGTCTTCTCCAATACCTTGTACAAGATTAAACTGCTTTGCAAGCTACTTAAAATGGGAACAGGAGAAAGGGGTAAGAGGGTAAAGAGAAGGGCACATCACAGTAGAAGCCACCTCCCGCATCAAGTCAGGTATTTTAATAGAACACATGAGAAACCATCTTTGAAAACTTCCTCTCTGTCAAAATTGTCTGGGCATCTTCATCTGGCACTGACAAATGCTTAAAACAAAGCTGGTAAGAGCTGTAATAAATTATAGGTCTTTTCTCATTCAGACTGTACATTAGTATCAGTCAACCCTTTTGCTCAGTATTTTATTGTTACAGTGATAACAAGTTACTCACAAAGCAACAGTAGCAAAAATACACGTAAGCACTGCAAGGAATATTAATGTTTCTAAGCACAATACTGACTCGCACTTCAGTCAAATATGGGCAGCTATAAAGGACAGAAAAGTTGAATGTCCATAAATCAACAACCTGTCTTCTCAACCAAGGCAAACTCTTACAGGAGGGGAGAAATAAAGTTTTCTGTGAATTGCAAATAACAGAACAACTCTGCTAACAGGCAGAACAACTTCTGGTATGCACATATTTGGGACCATTCTGCCTCCCTCTGTATTACCCATGCTCTCCCCACCCCTTGTCCATAAGCCAAGTAACAACACTTATCTGGAAATATATACAGACTAACAAGGCAACTGTAATTTTAAAGAAGAAAATGAATAAGTATGCCTAGAGAAATCTTAGAAAAATCCAAATCAACCACCCCCCACACACCACCTTGTGACTGCCTGTGGAGATTCTGAAACTAAGTTTCTTTTCTTTTTAATTACAGCCCTATGTCTATTTTAAAAATATTCCTCTGAGCAACACCTCTTTATGTGTTTGTGGGAATTCAGTCACAATCAGTAAAGGAACCATGTTCAACTTCAAGCTTTCAATTAGCTAGTTGTAAAACCAGAAAAGACACATGAATAGTTCTGTAAACATCTGAAAAGCTCTCAGGTGATTAAAGGTAAACATTGCTCTTCAGTGGAGAGGGGAGGTAGGTATTTTGCACTGCAACAAGAAAACAGTGTTATGGCAAGACTGCCTGTAATCTTTGGAACTGAAAGATAAATATTTGTAAATTTTACAGAAGGGCTATAATGAACTTCAGATATAAGCAGGTCAAAATGTGAACCAAGTGACCACTCAGTGTCTTTTGCAGAGTTGGGCACAACCTTAGACCGATTTGTAAGGAGCATGTGAGAGGGAAACTCAAACATATACAAAATATTCACGGATTCATATTCACGTATTCAATATTGTCCTTACTCAAGATGTGCTTCAGCTTCCTAAAAATGAGTTACTAAGAAACTTAGAAATAAGGAATAGAGGAAAGACAGAAGATACTACAACAGGAACAACATTGTTAAGCTGCCTTAGTGATACTGCTTCTTCAATGTAATTGATCAAAATAAGGGCACACGGAAGGGAAGACTTTCCAGATACCACGTGGTTTTTGCCCAAAACTCTTGTCACGTTACTCTTCTATGATCACATCCGACCTGTGCATTAAGCTACTTTTGGGAAAGAAAGGGGAGGAGATAAGGTTAAATGATCCCTCATGGCCGGTGCAGCCATACCGTTTTAACAAGAAGTCCCTGGTTTTCCTTTGAAATAACTTGAGATTAAAAGAACTAAGAGGAAGTAGACAACGAGGTTACACTTTCTCAGCAGAACATGAAATAGAGATAATATTCTTGAACAGGAAGCAAGCGGCGAGCTACAGAGCGTGTAACAGGGTCGGGAGAGGCACCAGCCTCGACACAGCACGGAGGCTCTCGGTAAGCCCCGCTCGCTGGGAGGGTCGCTGACCACGGCCAGGCTCCAGCCCCGTCACCCCGCTGCGGGCCGCCCCGCCGCCTGTCACCGGCACGGCGCTGCCCGGCCCCGGCTCGCACCCCGCGGGGCAGCGCTGTCCCGCACGGGCGGGCTGGCCGCGGGGAGCGCCGCCAGAGCGTGGGAGGGATTTACGGCAGGCAGCAGCACCCCGGGCGGGAGGTGAGCGGGGATGACCGAGCGGCCGGCGGGGGCCAGGCGGGCAGGGCTCCGGCCGGCGCTCCCCGAGCGGGGCCGCGGGAGCCGGGGGCACCTACCGGATGAAGGTGGTCTTGCCGGTGCTGTACTGCCCCACCAGCAGCACCATGGGCTTGTTCTCGAAGTCGGCCTCCTCCAGGGCGGGCGAGTGGAACTCATGGAAGCGGTAGTGCTCCTCCAGCGGCNAGCCGCCGCCGCGGACCCGCCCCGGCCCGGCCCGGCCCGCGAGAGGCGGTGCCAGCAGCGCTGCCGCGCTCCGCTCCGGGCGGGGCCCCTCTCCCTGCAGCACACACCCTTGGAGCCGGCTGGGTTTGGGGTTTTTCTGAAGGGGAAGTTGGTCTGGTTTTTTTTCAGAATCCGAGGATTTTTAAATTATTTTTTTTTGGCCGCAAGTCCGCCTCTGGAGGTTAATTGTACCTGCTGGTCCTCTGCGCTAAAATCTCAGCCCTTCGCGATGAAATCCGGAAACACTGTGACAGCTCCGATCTGAACAGAGAATCGCCCAAATGCTTTTCGTGTTTTTCTGATGATGGTTGCTGTCTTTGGATGCCAAAGAAGTGTGTGACTAAGCGCCGTAGTGTTTAGCTACGACATCAGGCAACTGTTTTAAACACAATGAAAAGTCTTAGTATAACGTGGAAATGTTTCTGTGACACGTGTAGCAGCTACGGCCATTAGTTTTAACCTTAGGTCCTGCATTGTGTTAAGCCACGTAGGAGGATCATCCTGCCCATTGATTTTACAGGAGATTTTAGTGGAGTATAACACCACATTCACTACAGCCTTGGGGAAATCAATAAAACAAATATTTTTCGTCCTCTGACATTAAAGTTTGTGCTCACTAACTACATAGAAAACAAAAATTTGGGATCTCAGTTAAAAAAAAAGGAGTGGAAATTTCTACTGAAACTATGTTTAAACACTTTATTACAAATGTGTCTTTTGTGTTACACACTTACGGCTCCTTCTCAACATCTGTATCATTTAAATCCCCTTTTGCTGGTCCAGCACATCTACTGTTTCACATTTTTATCTATGTACCTTTCTTTCTCCTTTCTCTCTCATTTCCTCAGTATGCTCCAGGTCTTTTCCAAATACATCAGCACGTTTAGATGTGCTCTTTTCATCTCCTTCCTCTCTACGCTGTTCCTCAAAGACCAGATGTTAGACTTTAGCAATGCTCAGTTCTGGGCATTTAACCACTTTGCCTTTTCTTGGTTCCTTGCTTTGCATTTTATTTAGGGCTGCGCATATGTTTTGCAACTCTTTTGTTGCAATTTCCATGCTGAGTCTAAAGATTTTATACCATTTCACATAGGGTCTTGCTGACTGGTTTCCTGATTTTTTAAAATCTCCTTTTCATAGTTTCATTTTGTATTCCTTTAATTGTCATTACTTTGCTCTGTGGGTTAACTCACAGGTAATTAAGTTATCCTTGTAGTTACTTACACCTTCTCTATGTTACTTCAGTAATTTCTTTTAAATTAGTCTTGTATCACCACATCTTTTGAGGTCTGACTGCTCCTAATTATTAATTATCTGCAAAAATATCTGAGCTGTGGAAAACCTAAGTACTGCAGTGTGGAGTGAGGTTCCTTTCCCCCTTGTCTGTGGTGCTAAATCCAGTGCTTAGCGGCTGGAGAACCTTACATAGCTCACATACCTCACAGGGCAGGTACAATACTGTCTCAGACTGTCCTCTGAGTCTCTGGGAATTTATTATCAGTGCAGGACTGAGGCAGATGCAGAGCCATTGTATTTTTTCAGTCCCCCAAAATTTTCCAGTGAATGTATCAATCAGTTATTTGAATGCATAAAATTCTATCAACAGGAAAACTTAATTACATGTGTGCAGAACTACTTGACTTCGTTTAAACCTGCTGCCTGCTAGTTTTGTCTGATGCCCTCCAGGTCTTGTGATACAAGAGAGGTGCACTGAGTTTGTACATCTCTCTCTTCTCTGCCTTTCACTCCTCCTGTCCTTTTTCAAGGTTGCAGATTCCTTATCTATCCGTGCCTTGTGTGGAAGCAGTTCCACCTCCTTGATCAGGCCTGGTATTTTCCTCTGTATTCTTTTTGAACATAGAAAACTGAGATACTGAGTAATTACTCCATGCAAGATTTTTGAAATGGGGTAAAGTGTTCATTGTTCTCCATGACCCTTTCGTGTCTGCTGGAAAGCAGCAGGAAGGGCATGGAAGTGTTTGCACTCGCACACCTCGCTCTGCTTGTCTTCAGACTTCCTGTCTAGATGCTTCCTGCTGTCGGTGAAATAATTTTTGCCCTTCAGACAATAAAGCTCTAACTGTATATGGGAACCTGGGAGTGCTTCCAAATTCCCAGGTCTGGCTGTGCCCTCTGGCTATGTCCCATCCCATACTGTGATGAGATCCAGCATTCATCAGCACGACTGCTGTCTTTGCTCTCTTGTTTCCACGGGAGATAAACTCTGGACATACAGTCCAGGAGCTCTGTGGGCTCCTGTAGGGTGCAGGTAAGTGTTCCCTGACCTAAGCTGCAAACAGAAGGATTACATCTCTGTGCACCACCTAGGAGGAGACCCTCAACGTTGAGGGCAAAGGAATTTGTAAGACTTCCATTTTTGGCCCACAGTAACAGGGTTTCTTGACAAAGAATACTACAGCAGAATTGAGGGGCAGGGAAGCCTGTAGGAAACATGGGCTTGTAGATATAAGCTAATAAATAAACCAATAGCATTGAATTAAAAAATTCAGAATAATAAATGTAGGCTTTTACAGATTCCATCTGTCAAAAACCCAGACTGCTTACTGGAAAGGAGCCATGTTAATGTCACAACCAAAGCATCAGAAAATTGAAAGTTGATGTTCTGTTAACTTCAGTTGCCATACTCTACAGCAAGTTAAAAAAAAATCACATTTGCATTAATGATATTAGGTATAAAATTTTAGTTTTGCTTTGTCTGTGTTTCTTGTGTCTTTTCAATGTAATAGTCTCAAAGACTTTCATATTATCAATGTTAAAGAACATTTAGTATAATCAATAGCATTTAAATCCAGCTTGCTAAAATAAACGAACATGAGTTGGTTCTTGTAGAGGTGGGTCTTAGCTGTAATCCTAAACTCAAGGGGTCCCAGGATCCTGGAGCAGTTTACATCTAAGTCTGGAACACATGTACTTTCTTCTTCAATAATTTTTCAGCAGCTATGAAATGCCTGCATGTTGTCTTTGTCTTGCTAGTAGAGGAAGAAACACCTAAAATAAATGGCTTTAACATGTATTTGGTATGAAAAATGTTTATTTGCTGTAACTCCTTCTCAAAAGAAGTGGTTTATTGTATAAATTTAATATTTATTTACATTCACATAAAGACTCCTTAGTTCACAAATGGCTTTCTTGATTTTGTTTTAGAGATCATGAATTTTGTTCTCTGCTGCATTTCTTGACTGGCAATCCTCTGTTTTTACAGCACAGGTAGAACACAAACAGAGTCGGTATAAACTTCCTCACGCTTCCTTGTCCACGCAGTTTGGCCTCGGCATGGAAGGTCACTTCTGTGAGTACAGTGGAGCACAGCCTCACCCAGCTGCACTCCTAAGGCTGTCAACAGGGGAAACACATCAGTTCATTAAGGAAGAGCTGGCTTTTTGAGTTTATTCCCTCCACTGACAGACAGGCTTTAACATTTTTGATGACAAATGAAGTGCTATTCTTAGCACTCTTTGGCTTTTCTTCACTTCCTAATAAAATTCCTTTTCTTCTTCATCGACAGGACTCATAGATACTTTATTTCATATTCCCCGGTGCTGGGCAGTCAGCCAAATGCTGGGTTCCCTCTCTGTCAGGCACACGCATGCCATAGCCATCGGGTGGTTTTTGCAGTGCTTGCTCTTTCTTATGCTGCTTTTTCCGCTCCACAGCAGTACGCAAGGCCTGAAGAATCAAATCTTTGTTGTTCTGGACGTTGTAGTAACTTAGGTTCACCAGTTTGTCAAAATTTTCCTCTGAATAGCTCAGATTGTTTATGTAATATGGGCCACAGGCATTGGCAACATCAACCTCACCCTCTGCCATCTCTGAGGGACTACGCTTCACACCTAGGAGACAAAAAATGACTTGGTTAATTTGCAAAAAACAGTTAGGGTCTGGGTGTTTCTCAGTCACGCACAAATAGTGGATCACAACCCTAAACTATATTAGTTTTTTGCTCAACTCTGCACTGATGGGACACAGCATATGAGCAAGCTGAACTTCTATCAGCTAGTATATAGAATAAACAGGTTCTTGGAAGGGAAGAAGTCAATTAATTTTGTTGGATTCTGAAGATTACTGGATTTATATGCCGTTGACTGCTAAAGGATGGGTGAAGATCCCTCCCCCCGGGGCAGAGACCTGAAGACGTGGAGATCCACTGCTGCATGCTAGTCTGTACTCCCATGTCACAGTTTCACCCCCAGCCAGCAGCTAAGCAACACAGCTCAGTGCACCCTGACGGGTGGGACGGGGGAGAGAATCAGAAGAGCAAAGCGAGAAAACGTGGGTGGAGATAAAGGCAGTTTAATGGGACAGAAAAGGAAGAACAACATATTTCTCATTCCAGGTCCCAAATGCAGCACTGTACCGGCTCCTAGGAAGAAAATTAACTCTTTCCCAGATGAAGCCAGGACAGCCTGACATGAAGATTCACATAACATTTTTATGCTTCCTCATCATATCCACAGACCCTCTGGTTTTCTGACAGCTGGCATGAGGGAAAGAGTGCATTAACAACCCAGAAATGGTAATACTGTCAGAGAGAGTATCAGAGACATGAGAATTTTTCTGTCAGCCTCCAGTGAGACCATCACATTACCAAGAGGGTGTTACTATAACCAACAAGAACCCTCCACAGTCACAGATAACCTGCACCACCTGAACCATTGCAGGGGGGCAGGCACTAGGAAAAGTCAGCATCTCACTGATAAGACCTCATGCATTTGGGGAATCTTCTCTACCAACATGGATCTAACAACATTGATCAAAGGGTTCTGATTTTCCTTGAAGGGTCTGTCCGAGTCCAATAGATGTACTCCTCTCAGCTTTTCAGACAGAGTTACAGTGAACTGGTACCACTCAGCTAGAGCAGAGTAAATCATACAGAGAATCCTCTTTCTACTTGATCATGGAATAGCCTAACAGTGCAGAATTTAACCAGTTTGAATATGTCAGTTCTACTTGTTTACTGCCCAGACTCCAAATTCACCTCTGAACGAGCCGATGGGTGAGCTGCCTATGGAAAAACTGCCTCTTCATGTGATTGTACTAATACTTCACATGCTGTACAATTTCGATCTGGGCCAGGGCGTGGTACTGAAGCACTATAAATTAAGATGATCTCTGCCTGTCACTAACAAATGGCAGACATCCTTTTCCAGCTTCACAGGACCTTCTGTGGCATCCATCCTGCTGCTATGGAGGCCAGGTCTCAGCTGCAAGGTGTCAGTCCTCCCAAAAAGCTGCATGGACAGAGCTCTTTCATGCCTGCTCAGCTGACACTTTGCCCATGGGGGCATGACAAGGACCCCTTCCTACTCTTCCTGTTTAGTCTCAGCTTGCAGATACCAGCTGAACCAGTTGGGCAACACAAGCTTGCCTCAAGTGTATGCAACATGCAGATATCATGCGGGCCTTCAAATTCATTTTCTTCATACCTAGCAATACCCCTTTTTATACTCCCTGATAATATATGTTGACGTTTAACATCTGCACATCATTTGATGTACACTGATAGTAGATACACCTGATAGTAGATAACTGACCAAGGCACAGCATCCCTTGTTTCTGGAAATTATTGAGGGGAAGAAGGCAGGCAAACTCCCTCACAGAGCAGTGCAAAAGAGCAGTTCAGTATAGAAGAGCAGTACAAAGTTAATTCTCAGCTCTTCTTCTATTTCTTTCTTCTTTTCTCCTTTCTTTAATTCTCTCTGCAGAGGGCAACTGCAGAAAGTAACCTTTCAGTTATCTGATCAGTGGTAAGAGCTGGAGTGGAATGGTGTGTGTACCTGCATAAATACCCTTGGTATATTTGAATCCTCTTCAAAACCCCAGCTGTATACCTCAAACATGCAATGAACTCAATCGATGAAACAAAAGTACCATATTATTTTTTACAGCTTACTTAATATACAAAGATAAGAATTGATACAATTGGGACAATAGTTTCTGCATTTGTTTTGGTTTTAAATTTAATGTACCATGTACCAACCTAGAACTTCAGGCTTTCAAGTATACTGTGGGGCTTTGAAGTGAACTCACAATCTGAGTTAGGAGTTTTAGCATCTGGAGAAGGAGTAACTGAGACTTTGGTACCAACAGAGTAGTATGGCATGTGGGAAATGGTACCAGAACTTAGAATTCATCTGTTTAGAAGTGACTGGCAATGTTACTATTGAAACTCTTCGAATTTCAAAGTGAACAGAGACTGTTGGAATGGCTCAGTGTTGTACTTTCACCACTTCACTATGCCTCATTGTTACATTTTCATCACTTTGCTTGTTCATGCTTTCATTTTCAAGGTTATCTGCCTAACTCTAAGCCTGGAAATTATTGTAAACAGTGAAATCCTTAGACTCCTCAGAGCATTCTCTAACAGGAGAGGATGACAAGTATGAACAGAAATTATCCCTGCTATTTTCTGCTACTGAAGATAAACAGAATATTCTTTTCCTCAATTAATTACAATCTGCATATTAAAAGCCAAAAAAAATCTGAAGAGGAAAATATGTGCCAAAGGCTGATCCCTGATGCTTTTCTACTGTCCAGGAAAAATCACATATTTTAAGTTTCTTTATATGGTTCAGAACTAAGCAAAGAAAGTTCAATTCTGTTATTACAGCATGATCTGAAAAATAGTTATTATCCATTAAAAAAAGAGAAAGGAAGTGGCCGCTGCCTCTGTTAATGTGACGGGTAACTGTAAACTTACCAGGTGCTTTGTATTCCCTGAAGGTGTCATTTACTAGAGGGAAAAATATTACAATAGGTGTTTCTGGGCTCTCTTTATCACCAACAATGTAGCATTCCTTCAGATGTGGAGTTTCCTGATCATCTGGCACCTTTGTAGGGAAAGGAATTCCCTGTTTTGCAAAGTATTTAGAGGCATCTTTCAGGGGCTGGTTGCCACAATAGGAACACAAAACAAAAGAAAACATCAGAACATACGGAAAGAACTTTGAATTTGACCAAAATCTAATTTCACTGGGAATATTTGTGGGACAAATAACAGGTTCTGACAGATTATGGTACATACCCAGTTTAGGTGTAGGTTGTTTATGGAGCCAAGACTTGGAAGGCCAGAGTTAAGTGGGATGGATCTGAGTATACATGCCTGTCCTCAAAAATCTACATGCCACATTTGGCTATGAAAGAGTTGCCTTTAGACAACTTTTTATTCCTAAGGAATTTAACATTCCTAAACACAAACTGTTGTTGCATTTATTTGCATATCTGGTCTTCTGCATCAAACCCTTCTGTTGTTGCAGTTATACTGTCCTGAAGGTACATTTTTCCTTGCATAGGAATATGTATGATTGCATTGAGAAATATTAGACAATGTTTAAAGGCAATTAGCTTCATTCATTCTACATCTGCCTGCCTTCGAATCAGCTAAAACCACTTACATGTAGAAATGGGCAGATAGAATTTACTAAATTATTATTTCCTGATACCATTTGTAGTGTTCCATAAAGACATATGACCCCCAGTTAACAGTAAACTGTTAACTTATTAACACTTCCCAGATATTGGGGAAAAACAAAAGTTTCTGTGAGTAGAGAATCAGCCATTCTGGGAACTCAGTGATGAAACAGAGAAATCAGTAAAGAAGAATGTACAAGACTCACCGCTGTCTGCGAACCTGAGCTGTAGTTGAAATGCAAAATGACATCCACTTTCCTCTCTGGTCTCATAAGGGGTGGGTAACTGGTAGCAAAGGCAAATGCAGTATCAATCAGGATGAGGTAGTCTGTTGCTGTTGTCAGGTGGTTGGGCTGGGAGTCCAGCTCACAGTCTAGGAAAAAAGCACGTTTTTTCAGAGGAGGTGCCCAATGCAAGGGAAGTGCTGAGGAAAGTCTATTGTTAACAAAAAGAGACTACAACTTTTCTTGGGTCCTAGACCTACCTATACAGCTGATGGCTGCGGTTCAGTCATTTCTCAGTTCCTCATCTGGCTTCCTCTTTTCACTCTTTACTCTGCAATTTCTTTGGCTTTGCTCTGACTAAAAGAAATTAACTTGGGGCTCAGGAGAATAGACTTAATTTATCTTGTGTGTGACTCTGATCAGGTTGGGGTGGTTTTTTTGTTGTTGTTGTTTTTTGTTTTGTTTTGGTTTTTTTTTCTTTTTCTTTTTTCTTTTTGGTTAATATGAAATAAATTAAAATGGCACCTTGCTCTCTCAACACACTAAAGACTAAATATGTTGGGAGCTTTTCTCACTATGAGAGCAGGCACACCACTATAATTGTACATGGAACATCTGGTGCCAGACTGAATAAAAAAAAATCCCTACCTGGATAACAGGGAATAGTGCTACAAATGTTATATCTTACTTAGAAGTAAAAATGTATCAGGAAACAAAGCTCCCTCCCACATCCCTTGGGTATTGGCCAGGCAAGAGATGGTGTATGATAGCACCAGTGCCATGCTGCAGGCAGGCTGGCTGGCACAGCAGCAGCCACATGCTGGGTGACTAACTGGGATTCTTCCGCACTATCAGTCCTGACACTTCATGAATTTTTTTCAAGAACTTAGTTTGAAGCCTCTCCTGCTACCTAATTTTAGCTTTCAGTGACAAACAGCTTCAAATATTATCAGAGCATGGGAACAAAACAAAAAAGCAGTTAGCTTGATAACTTTTTAAGGATTGTTTCTTTTTCACAAGGATGGTTTAAACTATAACTCAACAGGGTGCTGTTACTGTACCTTTCCACTTGGAAAACTCGCTCTCTAGGTAGTTGTTGTTTATCTGGAAGCCCTTCAGGAAGTTATGGATTTCTGAGGCTGCTGGACGGAACATTGTGACATCTCGGAAAATTTCTGAGAAGCTGTCAGTAGGACGAACCACTCGAGTATCCAGCTCATTTGGTCTCGTTGGGAATTGGGCTCCATCATCTGCAGAAGAAAGAATAACAGTTTATGTATGTGGTTTCATTGTTGAAGTCAGTCTGTGCAGTCATCCTTTGGATTAATATCTTTGGAAAACTTGGACTTCTTTCTCTTTTTACTTCCACGATTTTCACAAATCTCTTTTTTTTTTTTTTTTCCTCTAAGCTTTGAAAAATCTCTTTCTTCTTCTCCCTTCACAGTGATAAAGGCTTTGTTTGTACTGCAAAAGAGCTCACCTCATCTACTAGAAATTTCTTTGCTTTGCTATGATTTTATCCGTTAAATATCTTGCACTTAACTTTGTCTTCCTTTGCTAGTCCATGCCACACTTTCTCTCTCAGACACATAAAAAGCCACACAATAACAATCTCTCAGCCACATAAACATAATTAATGTTCCTAGCTAGAAAATACAAACTCCTTGTTTTAACAACCAAAAATCACTCCCTTACAAGTGCTAGAAGATAAAATAAGTAAGTCTTTTTCAAATACTTCTCTTTTTTGTAATCTTTTCTCTTTGTAATGTGTTTGTCTTGTGTATTTGTCCTTCAAATCTGACCCTGCTGATCTTTCTTTATTTTGTATCATGTTTTGCAAATCTCATCCTCATGACTAGATTGAAATGACTTCCAACAGTACTGAAGGTTGTGTCAAAGCTTCGTAGACTTCAGAGATGCAAAGATGTTGTTTGCTCATTTCTCTAATGCTTCAACTTCTGAGAGAGGAACTGGAAGACTGTGGAATGCTACATGAGCATCTTCCATCTACAGGGATATTTTTCTCTAGTTTTACCCTTGTGTTTAGAAAACATCTCATAAGAGGGCCATTGTCTCTTTTATTTTTCTGTGATGGATCCTGTGGGTTCTTTTCACATATAACTGAAATAATTGCCATATGTAATACATGGCATGAATTTCCTCCTGGTTTACAAGTGGATAATGGAAATCCCTGAAGAGAATGTTCTAAAAGGGCTTTGAAAAATTCAGTAAGAGAACAGCAGCACGGGGGGGGAGGGGGAGGGGTAGAAAATAAAAAAAAATAATCCCATAAGAATAACCCACCTATGTCAGTAACTTTGTCTTGGGTCCATTTGTGCCAGAAGTCTTCTGAATTAACAGATATGTACCAAGCATCCATGAGATTCAAGGAAAATACACTGCTCCAGATCCCTGTGGCATAGGATATATTTGACAGAAAATAAATGGGGTGCAAAAGAACTTGCTGTAAACCTAAATTTGCAATACATTTGCTGTCGAATAACTGTGACACTTGTGTTGAATAACTGTAACTTCAGGGGAACAGGGACAGAAATGTCTCTGCATCACTCTAGAGAAGGTAGGAAGAAAGTGCCAAGGTGTAGAAAGGGGCTGGTGACCTGACAGCATTTCTGATCACAGGAGGGAAGACTTGAGTCCTTATCTGAAATTGCAGCCAGGGACAGAGAGATTCTGAGTTGCTTCCTTACGCCTCACCATTAGCTGTAGTGAAATCTTCACACAAGCAAAAAGTTTCAACTTCTCAAAAAAACCGCTGAAACTTCCTTTTTCCTTTATGCAGTTGGTGGAAGTAGAAAGAATGATGAGGCAAGAGGTTGCTTTCACAAAGGGAAGAAAGATTTCCTTACTGCTTTCACTTTTTGATGGAAGAGGGAAAAAAGGATAAATATTACAACCTATTTGCACTCTGGAATGGAAATGTTATCATCAAGGCTAGATGTGGCAGGAACTTTGTAGATAAAAAGGTGTATTTTAGAGATTCAGGCTGAAGAAGAAACTGATGATTTAACTCAGCAGCAATGATACGCAACTTTTGTTGCTGACAAAGATATACAAGTACTGCAAAGGTCTCATGTCAGTAAGCACAACCACAGACGAAATCAATAAATCTGTTAAGATGAATAAGATCACAGAGAAAATAAAACATCCTGCAGATAGGGACCTGTTATCTGTTCTAGTATTTTACCATATACTGCTCCTGGCAGAGAAAAACACACTAACTGTTTAACTTCAGAAGAGGGGTTTGTGCAGGAGCAGATTATATTATATTACATTTTCCCAGAATAACAAATCACCTTCCAAAAAGCAGATTCTGGATTCTGGGATTTTCTTCATCAGGCGACCCATGAAGAACTCACTGCCAAAATCTTCTGCACGAATGAAGGCTCCATATTTTGGGAATCCTACCTCATAAGGGGTGAATTCCACCCATTCTAAAAGAAAAGACATAAGACAGACTGATTACAGCAGCAGAGGCATAATTATCTGAATAAAACATTATATTGGCCATGTTAAGGCAGACTAGTTTCTAACCATCACACTTTGCAAGCAGCCATTTGTTTACTGTACATTTCACAGTGGTGAATATGCAGAACAAACTGTCCTCTTAAATCTGTGTCTCTGTAAACTTTCTGACACTTTCTACAGAAGTGCATAATGTCCTCCATTGTCCTGCTTTCGATCCTGAATACTGAATTATACTAAAGTCTTCAAAATATTAACTACTGAATTTCTCCTCTGAGGTGGATTAGCCTTTCAAAGTATTTGTACATTGAATTGATATCCTTATCTAATCCTAAATTGACCCCAATTGGGATTAAATGTTAAATGCAATTCTGGAGTACTGTTACCTCTAAAATCCTGGTCGCTGATTTTATCCTTCACATTGAGAGAGAGGTAGATGGGCAGGGGGTTTTGACCCTGATTTAGTGCCCGCTGCTGATCTGTGAGCTTATGGCAGTCCTCCTGTTTTGAAGAATGACAGTAGCTGAGGACAACTGGATGACACACCTCCCACTTCATCTAAACCTGGGTTCTGACAATGCAGTGCATACATGACTCCAACTAGGATGCTCCCCACTCAGTTCAGAAAGGTTCTGCCATCCCTATCCTGCCCCTCCCTTGACCCAACACTTCAGCACACAAATAATCCTAAATTCGTATGTTGAAAGAATATGGTAAGGAGAAAATGCTGTTACCCACATTTTTTATTTCAGAAAAAATGTCTGGAAATGTTTGAAAAGCTCTCTTGATGGGAAATTTTTCGTTATCAAAGAGTAAACCCTTCCCTGACTTCCCAGAAAAACACCTTTTCCTCAGACCTGTGACAGAGACAAGGCTCGTGCAGAGTTAATGCTCAGCAAGCTTTGGCCCTTCTGCTGCAGAGCTTGGGCAGGGTGGAAAGGGCAGCATGATTTGGGAGCAGAACCAAGGTTTGTGAGTGTGATCCTACAAGCAGAGCTGCAGGGTCCCCTCACCAGAGCAGCCCATGGAAGGATGGCTGTGCCACCAGTGCCACCAGGCTTCCCTTGGGCTGTTGCTGGTCAGGGGACAGGGCTGTGGGGACACTCACAGCTCCCTGCTGAACACAGTCCCAGGGAGTCTCTACCACTGTGCTGTGACCAGGCAGTAGAAATGTGGATGTGTGTGGGGTTAATCATATTACAGGGGGAAGGTTTTCTCGTTCTAAAGTTTAAATGGCCTAGCGGAAAAGAAATATTCATGAAGATTAAAATAGAGCCTGAACACGGGTCTTGGTGGAAATGTTTACAAAGTAATGTCTTATTAACAGCTCAGAGATATTGTCTTTGGTCTTGTGATTTTCCTTTGCCTTGCCTCATTGTGCAGCTCTTTAAAAAGAACAGCAGGATTTTCATTCAAGTATTTATGTGTAAATTCACAGAATCACAGATCGGTTGGGGTTGGAAGGGCCCTTAAAAATCACTTAGTTTCTGCCCACGGCAAGGGCACCTTCCACAAGACCAGGTTGCTCCCCATCCAACCTGGTCTTAAACACCTCCAGGGATGGGGAGTCCACAACCTCTCTGGGAACCCGTTCCAGTGCCTCTCTACCCTTATAGTGAAGAATTCTTCCTAATACCTAAATCTAAACCCACCCTCCTTTAGTTCAAGGCCATTTCCCTCTTGTCTTATCACAACATGTCCTTGTGAATAGTCCCTCTCCAACCTTCTTGTAAGCTCCTTTTAGATTCTGTGAGGAATAAATTAAAAGTTGTTCATACTGTAAGTTTCCTATTATTTATTTTCATTCCCATCTTTTCTGTACCAGGTGTGATGTTAAAATCTGTGTAATACAGACAACAAACATAATGAATGGCACTGCCAAGGCACATGCTTTAGGCATCTATATGAAAAACAAACGAACAAGCAAAAAACCTCTGTTGTACAGGGGTGGTCAAACATTGGCATGTGTTGCCCAGAGAACTTGTGGAGTCTTCAACTGTGGAGATATTCAAAGCCCAGGGTAGCTGGCTCTTCCTGATCCTCCTTGGACAAGATGAACTCCAGAGGTCCCTTCCAATCTCAACTATTTTTTGATTTACTGTCTTTCCTCACTGCTGTATTCACTAGATATTAAAATCTGAAGAGAAAGGTGCTGTTATTGTACCTTTTCATGTAACATGGTTTCAACGATGAGTCCCCACAGATCCGTGAAACACAGCTGATGTCCTTCCTGTTTCCTCTGGCATAACTCTTTTAAATAGTATTTCAGACGATCAGGGGCAAAACAAGTAACAAACTTATTTTTAAGTACATGCTTTCGGGCATCGTTGAGTGTTTCCTTGAGATCCTTTTGGGACCAGTCAGGATCTTCATACAAATTTGACATGGTCCTAAAAAAAAAAAAACAACAACAAACAAAAAAACAACAAGTTAAAGTGTGAGTTCTGAAGCAGAGCTTTGCGAAGTTATGAAGGTTTGTGTATTATGTCTTCATTTACATGAAAAATCACCATGTGTTTGATACCATCCGCATATTTACTTAATTCCAAATGTGGGAGAATACCCACTGAAAGAAACAACAAAAAAAAGCCACAGCAGAAAAAGAAAGCCTTTTCTTGCCAGTTAATATCATACAACTCAAGATCACTTCTTGATGTCATCTGTGGAAAATTCCTGTGTACTTATCTTGGTCTTACCATGTTGTTCCAGATAAACCGGTGATGTATGAGACACAGTCCAAGACATTCATTTCCTGCACACTGAGGAGGTGAGCGTACATGGCTGTCAGAGCTCTGGTTCCGCCACCCGTTGTCATGATTGCCACCACAGGTACCTGTTCAATCCCAAAATACATGCATTTAATGACATGGTCTGAGAAGGGACAGAGACAGCTCTGATTAGGAGAAAGTTACAACACTGATAAAATAGTAAAAAATGCCACCAGTCCATTGTGAAGAAAAACATGAATTAATAATGGAGAATGTAAGAGTAAGAAATACTTCATATTTCCCTGTGTCAAGCAGCTCTGCATTAGAACATGAAATCCATTATCACATTTTCAGTGCTCTATTTCAAAACCATTAACACAAAGCAGAAAAAAATTAGAGGAAATTGTACCTTCTTTCATCTGAACCAGATTATTATCAGATACAATAGGCCAGAAAATACCAGTGCTGTCTCACAGTTTCCATGCAAGCAGTAATAACCTCCTTTTTTCCTGAAGTTTGCTGAAAGTATTGTATAGTTATTCCACAGGCCATACTACAAATGTCATGACTGGTGGATTTAAGAGCACAGGCCAGCTCAGAACCCCTGAAACCAGCGTCTGGTGACACCATTCCCTTTTACAGTTGCTGGAGGGAAAGAGAAACCATGCTCACTTCACCTACCACGTATGTGTACACAGTACTAGGTGTGCAAGTGAGCTGCAATTGTTTGCTTCTGTGATCATACAGACTGGCAGTCTTAGGAAAAGAATTAATTCATAAATATGAATTGGCTCCTTTAACAGTAAACACAGCTACATTGGAGTGAATGAATGTCATGTACAAATCATCAAGAGAATCTAGAGAGATTGTTCTGCAGGGAAGTATGGGTGGCTATACACCTGAGGGGAAGGGAATGACCCATGGCTTAGTGCTGGCGTTGAAAGGCAAGGTCTTCTGTCTGAAAGGTCCAGCTGTGCAAAAAAAGCTGAACTCAGTTTAGGTCAGAAAAAGCAAAATTTATCCTGTTTGCATTTGAGTTTAGGTTTCACACTGCAGTCATAATTTAAATTTATGCACACTGGGTACATAATTAAAAAAAACCCACACACCTGATTTTCCCCTGCCCTTAAACCTCCATTATCAATCCTGTTTGCTGAGCAAGAACATGCTATAGCAGACAAAGTCAGACTGGCAGTGTGCTGTGCTTACACAACGGGAACCTAAGTGGCGGCACAAAGAATAAACAAAATAAAGCGCTGTTTTCCCCTTATCCTGAGGGAATGAAGTGCTGAATCCACTGTTTAGATCTGGCATAAAAGAAACTTTGGCTTTGGTTCTGAAAGCACCTAGCCTTTCTCTACATTATGGTGCAGGCTGCTACTGAACACAAGGCTAGATTCTTTAGCTTCAGGGCTACAGGCTTTTTATTAATGTTTCTGATGAATACTCATTTCTTCCCTAGAATGGAGAAAAGAAGCCAGCCGCAGAGAAAAGAACTCAGCTATAGTTTGTACATGAAACTACAAGGTTTCCAGGAAAATGTGACCACCAATGCTATATTTTGACACTCATCTGTGCAGAAAGCAGAGAATAATTATGTCTCAGGTACCTCATCGTCCTGCAAGTCCTCCTCCAGGTGGAGAATGTCCTTCAAAGCAGCTGCAACCACCTTCTTCCTCTTGCGAATGAAATCCTGTTCCTGGACACACAGATCAAACCCCAGGCGTACGTCTAGGTCTTCCTGGCTGGAACACGGATCAGGTATCATACATCCCATCTGTAGTCTAAGCCAGCATTTTAATTGCTTTACCTCATAAATAGACATGCCTTCACTACCAGGTCTATATAAAGCAAAGCAGGAAGATATTAAATGTTCTGGTTTGTTCTTGGAAAAAAACAGTCTATCTGCCTTTGAACTGAAAGGAATTTTTTTTCTCCCTGCCAAAGATGCCTGGAATTAAATACAGCTACAAATAACAGAGCCATTTCTTTTCTCATAAATCCAGAAGCCTGCAGAGGGCAGTGTTTTAAAGGTGGCTTTTAAAAGTCGTGCAAACTTCCACTGATACCTGTGAAACGTTCTACTGAAGTTGTAGATTTACATGATCAGATGTTCTTCTGATGTTTATAAGCACTACATATGGGGTTTGAAAGCTGCTATGAACTTGCATAGGCGTTCTAAGGAAGAAGTTTTTAAACGACAGCTGTAAACTCTATGTATATTTCATAGCATATGTACTGAAAATAAACAGCACGATAGAAGATGCACCTGCTTTTCTGGAAGTTCTCTCCTGTTACAATATGGTACATAAGGTAACATATCCATCTTATAAATGTTACTAAGGCCTGATTGATATTCCAAAACACACACTGTGTTTCCTTGGTTAAGAAATGGGCAATCACTTCATTGAGTTTATTTGCATTTATCTCTTTGAGGTAGATGCATGTACATTTTTTTTTTTTTTTTTCATCTTAGAGTACCCAGACACTCTGATTTTGATCTTCTAGTGAAAGAAAACAGTTAAAGAGACCTTTGGGGGGAAAAAAAAGGGTTTTTTCAATTAGTTTTGAAATTTTGCTTTTATTGATAATCTGCATTTTTCAGCAAATTGTAGAGGTATCAGTGTGTACAGTGGCCCTTACCATGTAATACTGATTGCAGCACAATATGAATAGAAAATTGGTGTGTTCTTTATAAAATCTTTTCTTAACTTACTGTCCCATTACAAAAACTCACTTGCTGAAAATCTTTGCATTATGTACTGAATACATTTTATTTTATAGTCTGAAATGAGGATGGACCAGCATTCAAGACAAAGGCAGTAACGAAGGGATTGGAACTTGATTGACAACTATCTAAATACAATGAACCAAGGGAAAAACCACAGATGTCTTACCATTTTTTCACCTTAAGGAGTAAATCAAATTTTCGGTGCTGAAAATTGAAAAGGTAAAGTGATGAATATTGATATTTTGTTTAGAACAGTCCCTTTCCCCCACTCAGACATAGATCTTTTGGGTCATTATCACACCTACAAAACTCTGAGTCTCAAAAAACTGATATCCGTTCTCAGTATTTCAATAGTAACTAGAGATGTGCACCGATTTAATAGATTAAGACTTTAGTACTATCATCTATAGTCCACATCTTCTCTCTCTCATAAAACTCAGGTGTAGCTTGCTTGGTACTAGTTAGCTACACAAATAAATACCAGAAGAGCTGCAGTGCTACAGCTCACCTCCCTCTCAGGATCCACCACTGAGGATGGGTGTTGAAACCAGAGCCTCTCACATAACAATGTCAGATACAAGGGGAAGCCAGAGAGACACAGCACCCCGTACGTGTGGCTCAGGTTTGCCTCCCGTGGCACTGTGCCCAGGGGCACCCAGTCACCTCCAGCCTGGTTAAATACATGGACAGTAGAAGGAGCATGAGCAACAGCTTAGACACTTCTCTTCTTCCCCCTTCTCCCTTGGATTTCCCATTTTATTTTGCTCCAAGTAATTCACTTCACTATGCATTGCCCTAGATTGGAGGGAGGTTGGAAAAAACTGTCTGTGTGTAAAGAGAAGTGGCCCTTGTTTTCTGCTCCTTGCAAATCAGAAAGAATTTCAAAAACCTTGCAAAGGATTCCCCATGGCCAGCAGACACTCACCTCACCAACTACTTCCCGCTCGGAGGGGAGTGACTTCAGAGGGATTGTCAGGGGGACACTTCTCCTCCTTGCTCCACATGACATGCAAGCACACTGAAAAGGAGCATGGAGTGCTTTTTGGTTAAAACAGAAATGTTCTCTTCCTGCTGCCTACTCACACATAAATGTCAGGCCATAGGACTGTCTGTGTTGTCTACCATGTTCCGGGGTAACGTACAAAGGTGGGAAGCTTCCTCTTCTTTCTGAGTGCAACATCCAGGGAGGGCTGCTTGTATCTGGCATAGTGGAAGAAAGTGGGATCTGGGAGAGGGGAGCGGGAGTCACAGCCCACTGAAACTGTCCGGGTTTCTTCAAAGGATCCTCTCACTGTAAATGTTAGCTCATTCTCTAAAACAATGAGATAAAATGTATACACAAAGTTACTTATAATTGTGAAAAAAAAAAGAGAGAGGAAAAAAAAGAAGCAAAAGGTAGCTTTGAAAAAATTCCTTCTCCTCTTCCTTTGTATTTGGAAAGCTATCTTCTAAAAGTGATCCAAACCCCAAACATTCCAAGTGGCTGTATCATTATAATGTGCTGAGCAAGAAGTCAGATGGGAATGTGACATGAATGGCACTGAATTTTAGGCTGCTGCTTTTCTGTTGCAGTTGCATCATGACACAGTGAATACAACCAGGTACTTTGCATGGTGAATCATCCTCATCCCAGGTCAAATAATGAGCTGAAGACGTTCTCAGTCCCCTAAAATAAGATCTGACTCTGCAGCAGATGACCCTATTTATATGAATAGCTTAGTTAATCCTGCCAGTGTGTATTATGCATGCTCTGAGGTTGCCTACCAGATCCAGCCCCTCAGGGGATGTGGGCAGAGGAACTTCTAGATTCTGGATCTTGACCAGGGTCAGGCAGGAGCCAGCTGCTGAGTGGCTAACCCCTGCAAAAAATGAGGTGTTTCTGTGCATATGCATAAGTCGAAGTGACAGAGATCCTGAGCAAAGTTAATGCCATGGACTACAACACCTGAGGAATTAAGCTTCTTCAGGGTTCAGCAGTACTGCAGCAGAGGTTTGCAGAACCTCAGCTTGGTTTTAGATACCTTCTGTATAAGCATCTGATTCTAGTTGTTTCTAGTCTGGCACAAGACTCTCCATGAAGTCAGAACCCTGAACCTATACCTGCTGCAGGACTGGTGGCATTCCCTACTGCAAATCAGGGAACACAAATCACCTTAAATGTGATCAGTTAAAGCCTTAGTATTTTGATGATGCGATGTCCAGGCCTTGTTAGGGATGGTAAAATCACTAACATTAATTTTAAGAATTTATAATCTTACCTGAAAAATGTTTCTTTTGCATCCTGCTGTCCAAGTGAACTTCCAAACAGGCTTCTTCACGACACTATGGTAGGTGTGATGAGGACAGAGAATTAGAGAACTCATCCAGCCATCTCACCACCAGTGCCGGCAGATGTTGGAAGAATCATTGTAAGAAAGGTCATTGCTTAAATGTGGGGGCCAGCTGTGTTGGACACTTTTGCCAGACACAGTGAAAGTGAGAATTAATTTATTGTCACATGGGAAGATGGTGCTATGCTAAACACATTGTCATTTTCAATGGATGCAGACAAAACAAGGGAAAACTATAATAGTCAAAAGGCTCCTCTAAGATCATGCTGGCCTCCTTAAAGATAAAGCTCCTAAGAGAAAGTATCACTATAGAATAAAGATCTGCAATGTTTCCTCACTGACATTATAGTCAGCTATGGTAAGGTATGATTTGGGAAAGAACACAAAAGAATAAAACATTATTTTACCACTATTGCCCCATTTGTGATGATGGTTTCAGGAGGACCCTGGCTGGAAAACAAGGACAAATAATATGTATTTAATAAACAATATGTTCTGGATACTGTCCTGAACAGGACATATTATTCTCTCTAAATTTTTATTACTATTATTTTCTTTGCTCCTTCTTATTGTTTCTGTAAGTATGTTCCCTTGACACTAGATACCACATAATGACCCAGCAGAAATTATTAAACTGCTGTAAGGCATCTGGAAAGTCCTTGCACCAGCCGTAGTAGCACAGGCATGACACAAGTTGGGTAGCAACATTCTCCTCATTCATGACTTTCCCAGAGAACACTGTCCAGTAAATCTGTAGAGTTACTGCAGTGGGATTTGCCAGCCAACTCTGAACTATGTAAGTCAAAAATCTTAAGAGAAAGCCACAGAATCAAAAATTCTCAACTCCTCTCCACATCATGGCATTTTTTCCTTTCATACAATGATTTTTTTAATGCATATATTAAGTTTGGAAAAACTTGTCTCTGGCTATTAAGGTAATACTGGATCTACAGAAGGTTTCCCTGCACTAATGCATAACTCCAAGCTGCTACTCCAATAATAATGGGATTTTACTCACATGCTCTCCAATACAAACTCAACTTCCAGCTCCTCCTTCTCCTGAAAATAAAAAAAAAATGCTATCTCAATTAGCATGTGCAGAGGTTTTCAAAGTGATCTTAATTTTTGCAAGCACAGTGTCCTTTACATATAGTAAGTAAAAATATTCTGATCTGTGCTTGCTATTGTCAGCATTAAATGACAGAGGCAGCTTTTTCTTCCCCAAAGAAAAGTTCTCAATTGTACTAGCAGAACTAAGGGTGTTTGGTGCTTATAAATCTCCCTAACAAACCTTTCTATTTCACACTTTCTTCTCTGCCAGCTGAACATGATATGCTAAGGCTTAGTGTTTAGGAAATATTGTGGAAACAGGCGATTTCCCCGTGCTTGTATTGTTTTGGGTTTTAAAGTCTTTGTGAGGATTAGATAAACTGTCATTTTCTATCAGACTATTAAAAGCTCAAAGCTTCCCTAAAATTGCATCTACTCTGGGGCTTGGGAATTTGGCCGTGATCTGTGCCAGAGGAAACCAACAGGAATTTGAGAAGGCCATCTATTTTGTCACTGATGTGCAGTTTCCAGGATTTTAATACATTTTGCTACATTTTTACCACCAAGCTGGTCCTGGCGGTAAAAACCAGAAGAGACAGTACACCTCTTGAAACAGAGAGGAGAGAATGGACATCAGGCTGCATTAAATGTCTGACCAAGCTCTTACCTCTGAGTTTAGTGGGAATGCTGTAAAAACTCTTTCCCCAAGGGGGATTTTAGCTACATCAAAAAGCACAATTGCACGGTCATCATCGTGAATGATGTCATCATCAGAAACAGTAATTTCCAGAACATTCTGGGAAAAGAAATGAAAAATATCCAACTCACTAGCATGTATGACATACAAGAATTATGAGATTCTGCAGCTCTTCCAGGCTTAGTGTCTGCTTTACAGAGAGGAAATAGAGAAGTATTGATGAAAAAGTGTCAGAAGGAAGAGTAAGAAAGCGAGTATAAAGAACCAGCTCTTAGTCTCACCACTGAGATCTCCTTTTGGGTCAGCTGCTATGCTTTTAAGTAGCTCTCATAAAAAATGCAATCCTCTAGGGAGGAATACGGGTTGGCAAAAGTCCTATATTGCTTCCTATCAGCAGGGGCAATAGAGATCGCTTCATATCAATAATCAACTTTCTAGGTCCTTGGACATTTTGCTTTCAGCCACCTGTTCACAGGTACTTGAGTGCAGGGCAATTATCAGCAGCGAACTGAGTAATGATCTTAATCATACTAGAATTTAGCAGCTTCCTGGCATTATCTCCTTCCATTATTTCATGTCCTCTCAGAAGAAGATGTGTTTTTCTGTTACAGTGTAATTTTATATTTTCATTTCAGTTTCTCTGTGTTCTCACTGTCATGGGTCCTATCAGCCTTCCCCAAGGAGGTCAGACTTTCATTACCCATCTCTAAATAATAACTATCTGTTAGGAATAAAGTAGATTCCAGCAAAGCTGGAATTGTTTTGCTTCAGCTTGCATGAGGAATTTTAAATAAACTCAGAAATGCACTAGAAGACATTTCTGTTTTAGGGGTTTTGGGCTAAACTGAAAGACGCTGCGTAGAGATGAGGTGAAAAAGAGAGGTTTTGGTTTGTTTACCTTGACTTTTCTCTGTATCCGGAAGTAGAAAGTTTCATTCCACACAGGATTTCTGCAGTTTTTGATGGTTTTGGTGTGGAATATTTCATCTGAAGCTGTTGGCAACCAGAGGCTCACATAGCAATCAGATTGGCTTACTGTAGAAACATAGGCACAAAGTATCTGGCAGAGGAAGCACGATACAAGCGGTGGAGACATTGAAATGCTCTACAGCTTCAACGTGGGTGAGAGACGGCCAGGTCTTTCTGAGAAACATTGGCCAAATCAGGAAGATAGAAATCACACAGCTGGATAAAATTAATTTGCTCATCACAACACTATTTTTAATAAGCAGTGTATTCAAACAATTATGCATAATCTCATACATTAAAAGAAAAAATACAATCCTAGCTAGCGAATAGAACAGTGTGTATATTCATGAGTCTTGTATTGCTCCATATTAACAAAATTTGGCAGGCAAAACCATGACAGAGGCAGCACAGCACGAGCTTCAGACCCTGAGAGGGACTGTACATAAATTGTCTCTGTAGTAATTTAACTTCGTGAGAAATACCAAAAGAATCAGGTTTAAGTCTGATTCAGATAGTAGATGACTGGCATACCTGGTTATTAACTTTTTATGACAGAAAATTAATTATTCCAGTGACTTTGATCATTGCCTCCCTAGGCGGGGTAGGAAGGGAGAGGCCTACCAGCAGTACAATCGCTGCTTCAGGAGGTCAGCAGGAGCTGCAGCCTTTTCCTGGTGTTTGCTGATGCCTGAAAGACTTGGAATCTAATTCCTACTTCACACCTCTTCCCAGGAGAAGTGAAGTGGCAGAAAGGATTTGCATCTTGTGGATGAAGGGAGTGGAGTGAGGCTGCTGAGCTGTGATGTACTCGTCTGATAATGTGGTATCACTGCCTCTGATCTACAGAGCCTGGACAACAGCCAAGAACTAAATGTGGCTTCAGGGCATCTGGACCATCCTTCCTCTCCTTAATGCATGTAACACTGCCAATCTCAAGTGCTCCAAAAACATGAATCCAGCATCCCCAAAACTTCCAAAGTGGATAAGGTGGGATGTAATTCAGAAATCAACATTTCTGAACTGATTTAAGACATAATTTCTCTCCCTTTTAGTTTCTAGCTATCATAGGGTACAGGAAGGACATATTTCTATATTTCTGCTGTACTTGTAAAGGGACATTCTTTTGCTTTCTTCTTCTTAGAGAAAACAAAAATGGTCTTGAAACCCAAAATGCTTTTCCCTTATTTTAAATTCAATTTTTTCATCACACACTGTATAAAATAAGACTCGTGATAGAACTGAGAAAGCTGGCACTGCTAAATCTCTGAGCCAACCATGAACAGACAGCTGCAGCACTTATGAATGTCTTTTTTTACGGTTTTATCTGGAATTCACTGATTTTCTGGAGTATTTTCTTTGACAAAATATCTTCATGAGGCTACTTTCTAAAATTACTTTTCAGCATGTGTGTTGATTTCATAAATGTTTATGTAAAATCAGCTGTTGACAATTCTTTGTCAAACTGATGAAGTGCAGGATAGATAAACGGAAAGTGAGGTGGATTAAAAACTGGTTTAACCACCAGGATCAAGTGATTGTGATCAGCAACACAAAGTACAGCTGGAGGCGAGTCACTACTGGTGTACCCCAAAGGCTGATAGTGGGGCCAACGCTGTTTAACATCTGTATTAACAATGACAGAGCTCAGCTTCAGCAAGTTTGCAGGTGGAGCAAAACTCGGGGGAGTGGCTGACATACCAGAAAGCTGTGCTGCCATTCAGAAGGACCTGGACAGGTGGGAGAACAGGGCCAACATGAACCTCATGAAGTTCACCAGGGAAATGCAAAATCCTTCACATGAGGAGGTAAAACCCCAGTACCAGGATGGGCCGAGGGCTGACCAGCTGGGNAGCAAAACTCGGGGGAGTGGCTGAAGGTAAAACCCCAGCACCAGGATGGGCTGAGGGCTGACCAGCTGGACAGCAGCTCTGCAGAGAGGCACCTAGGCATGGTGGTGGACACCAGGCTGAACACAAGCCAGTGAGGTGTCCTTGTGGCAAGCGAGGCCACCAGCCTCCTGGGCTGCATCAGGAGTGTTGCCAGCAGCTGGAAAGGTGGTCCTTCCTCTCCTCAGCACTGACAACGCCACATCTCTGGGTTCCCCAGTACAAGAGAGGTAAGGATGTGCTGGAATGAGATGAACAAAAAAGTCCAGAAAGAAAATGGGGGAATGGAGCATCTGCTCTATGGGGAGAAGCTGAGAGAGCGGAGACTCTTCAGCCTGAAGCAGAGAAGGCTCAGGAGGTCTTATCAATTTCTGTAAATACCTGATCAGGGGAGAGGAAAATAAAGAAGTCTGAGTCAGACCCTCCTCAGTGGTGCCCAGTGAAAGGTAAAAGGCAATGGACACAAACCAAAATGCAGGAAATCCCACAGAAACATATGTAGAAACATTATTTTTACCATGACACTGTCAAACACTGTCACACACTGTCACAGGTTGCCCAGAAAGGTCGTGACGTCTCTGCCCTTGGAGATGTTCAAAACTTGATTGGATATGGCTCTGAGCAACTTGCTGTAGCTGATCCTGTTTAGGGCAGGGGCCTGGACTACACAGTCTCCAGAAGTGCCTTCATACCTCAGCCACTTTGTGTGACTCTGCCGTAACAAGGCCAGTTGGTCACAGACAAATTACGTGATAGTGTTAGTAATTCCTGTATGCAAATTTGACCTTGAAGGTGGGGTGAGGTGACACCACTAGGACAAAGTACATTCTCTTCCTGTGGAGAAAGGGGACTATGCCACATGTGGTTTTGCCACAATTCATCTACAGTCCCTACCAATCTGGAGAGATTATCATATTCCATAGGATTCCTGTGATTTTTCTATGTTTTCCTTTAATTGTACACAGTACTCCCATGCTGTAACTCTAACTGAGCTTATGTATTTCTGTAGAAGTGGCAGTTCCCTTGAACCGAGGCTAAGCTGTGAGGCAAACAGTGAGATAAATAAAAAATAACAGGATAGTTGAATGTCTGCTGAATGTGATGATGACTTTGATACCCTTACATGGGAGCCCTTGAAATGACTAATCAGCTAATATTGCTCCCTCTTATCCCTGAAAAAAGTGTACAAGAGAGCTGCTGAAAATGTTCCAGTTCATTCATTGTTACCTGAGAGCTAATACAAAAAAACCCCAAAAACTATCTGCATTTTCTTCACTCTCTAGTTTTAATGCAGTAGCTGGGCTTTATTAGCAGTTTCATGCCATGCCAGGCCCTTACTTCAGTGTTGCAACTTCCCTGATGATATAATGTCACCTCATGGGAATGCTGAGACATCTGAACTCACAGTCTC
Source organism: Pachycephala philippinensis (assembly GCA_013397055.1). NCBI lineage: Eukaryota > Metazoa > Chordata > Aves > Passeriformes > Pachycephala > Pachycephala philippinensis. The sequence goes on along the minus strand of VWZT01001858.1, from coordinate 611,817 downwards.
TTTGAAAGTCAGCACTAAGCGACCCTGATGTCCTTTTCCAATTTGCAACTACTGATGCAATTTGTATGATGGTGAGACTGCTTCTCAACTCTGTCTTCAAGCTAAAGATGGGTCAAAAATGCAAGACCAAAAGAAGCAGTTCAGAACTGCAGCCATGTGTGCTCTCTGTGAGCATACAGTCCTGTGAGGTGTACCTGAAATGAACCATCATGTACTAAAATCACTCATCTACATCACAGGTAAGGAGGAAATTTCAGCACTGAAAAACAAACCGTATAAGAAAAAGCAGTCTCATAAGAACAATAAATGTAAACTACAAAATCCCATTTGTCCTATTACTGCATTTCGTAACACCAAAAAGAAGAAATAATTTTCTCCTAGTGAAATATTCTCCACCTGCACAGACAGGTTCTCCTTGAATCCTAGTTTACTACAGTTCACCTAAAAGGAGGAGGAGAACCACTCCCATTTCTCAATTGTTGGACATGATCTTTGGGAACATTTTCCCTCACCAGCTTAGTACAACACTGTACTAAGAGTACTAAGCTGTTTATCTGAGAGATGGTTTGAACTTGGCTCATGTCTCTACCAGCATCCAGGTGCAACATTCATTTGTAAGCACAATACTCTCTGTGGCTTGCTTGTGGAAATAACAAAAGCTCACAGATCTACCATGTTTAATCAGTGATGTCCTTGACCAGGGATGAACGGAGTCCTCATGTGAGCGAACCCTTCACCCAGTCCAGCCATTTAAGTCAAGTGGCAAAGTAGGATATTCTCCCTGGAGCAGACTCAGTGGGCACAGTCCCGGTTCAAAGTTTTACAGCCTGGGTTACCTCTCCCTCCTGTGCCACTGTGCTCCCACCAGCACCACGTGCTTTCCTGGGACAGGGCCATTAGTACCACTTGCACTAGCTGTACTCTCCCTGATTTGCTTACACTTATTTCCTGTAGCAAAAATAACCCTTCATGTCTCTGGAAAATAACTCTGATTTGCAAAGATTTCAAGTGTACTGCCGCAGAACTGACTCATTTCTTCTGAAGGGATAATACAAAAGCTTCCACAAAATAATTTCATAAGGTCTTAGAGGACAAAGTCTCTGAGCTCCTCTTTTATAAATATGCAAGGTCTCTCTTCATTCAAAGGTGAAAAACCAAAGGAAGACCTGAAAACAAAAGGAAGAGTCGAGGGAGAGGAGTGATCGTTCTGACATCCCAACTAAGACCAACAGGTTTCTTTCCACAGCTGGGAAAGTTTCCACATGTGCCTGTTTTCTACAGTAGAAAATATACCTGATAAGTGCAGTCACATTTCAACCCAAGATTTTAACTTTCCTACCTCAGCTCTGACAGCCTCTTGATCCGGCAAGACAGATCCTCTCAGAGAACTTACTGTCTCCCAGAAAAAAAAAAGCACCTGTCAGTCTGAAGCTCACTCCAAGTAATTTCTCACTGGGACAGAGAGCTCAAATTCACCTCTGCAGTCCAGGAAGAGCATTGCAAACACTTAGCACCAGTGAGGCCAAATATGTCAAGCCAGACCTGTCACCACCACTCTTCACCTCATCTGTGTTAATGAGCCTGACCCTGCACTCCAGCAGCAAAGGTCAGCTCTTGGAATGCGGAATCAGCTGGTACCCATGTAGGCTGCCACAGTTTCAGAGAGCACTACTGTCACAGAGACCTCTTTACTCAGGTCTTCAGGATTATGTGAGATCCAGTGGAGTTCAGCAGAGTTTTGCTCTTTCACATGGCACTAAGCAGTGGTGGAGAGATGACATCACTGCAGGTCTGTCACCTGTGTTGTCTAAGGATCTGGAAGAGGTTTGCTTCCACTTGTGCCTCACAGCAAATCCCTTCTCTGTGCCTGGGATTCAGGCATGCCAGATGAGGCAGATCCCCTCACTGATCCTGTTTGTCCATGGAGCAGGGTAAGGGTGTCAGCTTCAACTGTGGGGTTTAGGGGCTGCCATAAAACTAGTAAGCACTAATGATGGTGAAAGTGGGCCAGGCTGGGAGCTTGGTGCAGCCCTGTGTGGCCACCCAATAACTCACTTGTTTAAGGAGGGCAGCTGGAAGGTGTTGGAGAGTCTGTGCCACCACGGTCCTCCTCTCCCATCACCCAGCTCCTTTTCCATTTTTTTGGGAAACAGTCCCTGGAAGGGGTGTCAGCATCAAGAAAAGAAGCTAATACACTGTTTTCCCTGCCATCTCATCCTGACCAGATATCCCTCCCACACATGGGGAGTTCTGTAAAAGAAGTGGCACCATTAATAAAGTTAGGAAACATAAGCTTTTGTAAAAGCACTAGCAGCAACTTCCAGCTGAAAAGGAGCAAACAGACACACCAATGACCTAAAAAGTCATTCTTTTACCCAAGGCTGCATGCAGTCTTGGACTGAGGAGGGGAATACCACTGCAAAACAGGTGCCAGACTGCAAAAGACTCAAACTTAAATGGAATTTATTCCTTTCTAGTACCCCCATCACCTTCACAGCCAAACTGCAGAGCATTGGAGCCTGGTGATGACACTCAGTGCCTGCAGGGCAGCAGGATGAGTGTCAGTGATCTTATCTGGGTGCCCTCCTCTCCAGTGCTCACAGTGAAATCAGGGAGTGACAGAAATGTTTGAGTCTGACCCATGATTACTAATTGGCATAAAGGTTAGTTAGGAGTACAGGGGAAAATAATTAGCCCGGGTCTGTCAAGAGCATTTGCATGGTAAGATAAGACAACACAGAAACCAATTATATGTAGCATGAAGCAGATGTCGGAGAGGAACATCACTCGTGTATAGAGGAGACCACAGAAGGGGTGGGGCAACATCAAGGATATCAAAGGGGCCGATTGATCCATTGAAGAGGAGTGAACTGTTTTCTTTTCGGTTTAATTTTTCCTTTGTGTGCTAAGCTCCACCAGCATGTGTTGTCTACAGGCAAAGGTGTAACATCAGATTTCAGGATAAGCTTGGATTTCATCCCAGGCTTGTGAAACACACATCCCATAGATCTTGAGGTGTGTGTTTAAAAAATAGCCAAGACCAAGCTGGGTGCACACAACAGTGAGGAATGTCAGTGAAAATATACAGAAGTGGTGTTCCCTGAAGCCACGATTTGGCAAGTAAGTTAAGGAAAATGTAGAAACCCTATGACCAACAACAAACTGAGAGAAAATCATGGAATGGAGCACTGCACANTCCCTGAAGCCACGATTTGGCAAGAAAGTCATGGAAAAACATAGAAACTCTACTACCAAACAACCTGGTGTAACTGCACGTGCAATAAACTGAGAGAAACTCATGGAACGGAGCACTGCACGTGCTGAAAAAGATGGGAAGCCAGCATGCAGGCAGGAAAAGCAAGTCATAGAAGTGTCTGCTCTTGATTGAAAAGGTGGCTTGTTTCCTGGATTTGATACAGGGAAGACGAAAATCTAGGGAAGTCTGAAATACGTTATTACTAAAATTGTCAGTCTTCTACAGATATCTCACAGTCAGTTAGCATCTGTATCAGATGCTTATGATCATTTTTCCAGGGTAAAGATCATATTGCTGAGGAAAGGCTAGGTAAACATAATTTTATCATTCCCATTAGCAGACATTAGCATGTCTAGTTATTTTAGTTTTCTGATACTTCAAATGCATTCAAATGTTAAAATTGAAACACTAAGCTAAAAGGACATCAATAGCAGAGCAAAATCAAGCACTCAAAAGCTACAATATAACTTTTTTGAATTGTACTGAAGTTTTTAAATCACACGGTATCACACTATTTTTCCTGTGACACTCCAACTTCTTTGAAAGCAGAGGTTGCTGCTCAGTCAACAAAGAGCTATCTGGTATTTGTTTAGCTTCCTTGTTCAACAGCATCCTGGTCTACAGCGCTTCATTCTATGACATCCTTAAGAAACAGGCTCAAACAGGCTCACATAGTAGCTGGGGAATTACTGACAGAAAGAAAAGACATCTTTTTACTCACCGCCTGGTCCCCAAGTCTTATTTACTGGTAATTAACCAAAGAATCTGAGAATACTTCTCACTGTTTCTAGGCCTTACCTCACATCTTAAATCAAAACCTCTCTACAATAGCAGGAGATTCAAAATGAGCACATCATCTAAATAGATAATAGAGAGACAAAATGTGTTGGAGAAGATATTCTATGTTTTGTAGATGGGGCAACAGAGGCACAGAATGTCTGGATGTATAAATTTGCCTAAACTTCTTGAATATTGTACTAAATAAATTTGCCCACACATCTTGAGCTCTACGGCAGGGGTGCACATTTTGGTGACAACGGGAATTTTCGAAATGTCTACATATCACTAAGTGAGACTTCTCAGAAATCTCCCAGTCGACAGGATGGAGGACAAGGTCACAACTGTAACACTAGAGAATGCAGCATCATTTTATTTTGTGCAACCCCTTTGCATAAGCAGCTGAATCATGGTTCTTATCTTGTTGTTCAATTTTTATTCTAGATCAAATGTGATACTAAGAGAAATTAAATCAACAATTCAAAGGAATGGAGGTGAGGTCTTGCATGTACATGCAGTGTTTCATAGCTCGGAACAGAAATTAATTTGACCTTCTTTGTTATACTATAATATTTTTTCTATTCTCTGCAACCCCGTATTTCAGACAACGTGAACCGAACACTTATCCCCACTTGACTGTAAAATTGAAAAGGATGACATCCACGCTCTTGAAACACCAAAGTGAGCGACATACAAAGAGATGGTGAGAAATTTTATCTCTAGGATATTACGGCTTCAGCAAACTTCATCATGATCTCCCAAAAACGAAAGAAAATGCAAAACTAGAGAAGGAAGAACAGCATGGTAAAGGGAAATGCGAAACTGTGTTATTAGTGATGCACCAAGTTCATGAGACACACGTAGGAATGGTAGGAGAAACTTCTCTAGAGAAAAAACTCTGTGAATGTGAACCACCAGACAAGCCTGGCCAAATATCACATATTTTCAGAACACTTTGCATGTAAGCTGTAACATACCATGTACCAAAAAGATTTCTGTTGGACATCTTTCGCTGGTGGGCAAGAGTCAGCTGATGTCATGACGCTCAGGACAACCAAAGAATTAAGAGGGACTGGTGTGTAAGTATTTCAGCTCTGTATTCTATGCATTTATCACAGACATGTTATATAAACATCTGTGTGTTAAAACTCATGTTAAGATATTTTCAAACCCCCAAGACAGCCAACTTGTCAGACAAATAATGCAGGGAAAAAACCCAATAACCCTCTGAAACTGCAATTTAATATTCTGTGGCATAAATTGCCTTCAACTGTGATTTCTTAGCTAGTATGACTTTAGTGTTTTGCATTTGTGCAGTATCTAGTGCAAGCAGGGGCTGATACAGTGATTTGAGAATGGTATAACATCAATAAGAAAATCTGGTACTTACAGAAATCTGCCTGATGAGCATTTTTCAGCTTTATGATTCTCACAGTAAGCAAGGAGTAAGGTGCCATTTCTTCCTGCTGAAAAAAATGACAAAGGAGAGGTATTTTAAAGTTTTGAATACGTGTGTTGACTGTAATGCAATCAAACACTGAAAAGAACCAAGGTTCTGCTAAAGTTGTCTCTTCCAGTTGGCATCACAGCAAAAATACAATAGGCAGCAAAATGCACTTCCTCCACAAACTTCATTGACCCTTAAAGCCTATAGTTATCTAAGCACACAGAGAGAAGGTGTGGAAAGAGAAGATGAATGGGAAAGTCAAGATGGGGTAAATAAGCTGAAAAAGTTCATTCAGCCAGTAACATTAAATTGTACACACGACCATCAGCAGCCAATATGAAGACAAAATTTAGTGAATCCAGAAATCAGAGATGCTTCAGATTTGGTTCTCTATTGCCCAACAGCCTGCGTTGTGCTGTAGGTAGAATCAAGGCCTATACAAAACATTCTGCTTTTAATTCAGTGCTTGGATAATTGGAGAGAAGGGGGAAAAAAGATACGTGTTTTTACATTTTCTTGCTTGTTTCTAAAATAATCATTTCCATGAGAGAGAGGTGACTAAGGATGAGTGTTAGCACCTTAGGGAATGTCTCAGGACTACACAACACACAGCTTTGGACAAACACTCCTAGCTTGCTTTGTGGGAACACAGGCTTTCCTTGCCAAGGATGGTTATCTGATTGATAGACATGGAATAGTTTCGACTACAATCCTTAGCCTTCTTTGAAATTGTCTCCAATTCCACGTTGAAGGTGCCAGGCCTGACCATCTGGGTCAGTGAAATTTGTGACAATCACATGTGCTTGATGGATTTCACATCTTCAGAGAACATGTTCATCATGTCCCCTAGCAGCAGCTAGAGCAAGCAGAATATCAGCAAATAGAAAGAGAAAAGAAACAATGCTTACTATGGCTGCAGCACAGATACTTGTATTGATTCCCCAACTGTGGGAACAGTTGGGTAAAGTTTATCAAACCAGCTTTTGAAGTTTAGAGAAAGGAGAGAGAGTTGCTTTATGGTTGTACTAAAGTGACTGAATGAAAAGGGTAAATGAGCACTGGGGATGGCTCCCTCTATCACTGTTCAAGAACAGAAGAAGAAGAAAAGAAGGAATTTCAGAAATTTCAGATTGTATAAATAAGTTCTGGAGTTGATGTATGATTATAGTAGTAACAGGTCTCGTCAGATAGAAGGAGTAACATAAAATAACTGCAGTGAATGTCTGAGGATGAGGCTTTGCACTGGAAAGAAAATGCAAACTGTCAGTTCCAGAGGTCTGACTGCTACTGCTACGTGAAGAGCTTTAATCTGCATACAAATATGTTATCAGCAGAGCCTGAACTGGGTATCTCCAATATAAGGGGAAGGTATAAATAGTATATCTATAAATAATATGTACATAAAAAGTCACCTTGAGTTAGTCAGGCTATGAAATAATAAGGAATTTTTTAAGGACTTCCGAGCAAAGCATTAATGAAAACAAAATATTATAGCATTAAAACAAGGCAGATTTAGGAACACAGAAGTGTTAGTTTGCAGTTCTAGTAACAAGGGTCTGAGGAAGTTATAAAATGGCCAAACTTACCATGATGCCACTTGTGTATTTGCAAAAAGATATTGACAAATAATACTGAAGGCACTGTATATATTGGGTCAAGCAATAGGTGGCCACTTCAGTGTCCAGTAGGTTGGTGGTCACTGATATTCAGAAAGAGCTCGAGGAGAAGTTCAGATAATGGCAGAAGACAAATAGATCAGTAATTCTTAGTCAAGTCAAAACCTGAAACATCATCAACAAGACGGGGTAGCTAAAGAAAGAAGCTGTCATGAAAGCTATTGACCAAAATCTGGAAAAGATAATCTGCAGTGGAATAGAGGAGAACTGGTGGAAGATGATGAAATAATTAGGAGATGTTATCTATTTTCTGAGAAACTTCAATTAAAATAACATGGAGAAACTCTCGAGTGAAATAAGAAAAAGCACATACAGAGGTGCTGCTACTGTAACAAAAGTCAAAGACTGATGAAAAGGTCGAAGTATGAGAAATCAGTGAGACAAGAGAGTACATCAGCTGAAGCGTGTAGAGTGTTGGACCACGGGGAATCCATCATGACAAAATTTAGCTTAACCTCTCAAATAATTTCCATCTCTATAAGAATGAAAGACATGAAGGTCATAAAAGGTATTTGCACAAAAAATGCAGTAATTTTCAGGCTATGAAGTTGTCCAATAAAATGGCAAGATTGATGTTTTTATAAAATGCTGGGTAATTGAAAGGCATGTTAAACAGAAGATAGCCAGTGCCTGATACAACCATAAGCCTTGTCCATTAGCTCAAGCTTATGACCAGGAATCATATCAGAATGTCTTCAGTGAGATGACTGGTTAAAATGCTAACACTTTTTGCTGTGAGGTACAGAAGCAGCACATCCAAAACAACAAGTGGACTAAGTGCCAAACAAATGTATTCTCTTTATCAAGCTACAAAAAACAGAATATCTTGGCTTCTGGGTGGGTGCATTCCAAAGCTAAAAAAGAAATTACTCACTGTTGCTCAAAGTCATATGTAAAACACAGGATATTTTACATGGTTGTGTTCTAAACAGGGGAGGTAAGATCTCAGCATTATCAGAACACAGGCTGAGCCAGCTCCTCAAAATTGTGAATTGTTCTTACATTTTCCTGAAAATTTAGCAGTGGAGCATATTTGGCTTTGCACTATAGGTAGGAAACAGCTGAATTCCATGCTCAGCTCCAGGCATGTTTTCCTAAACCAAATCCAGTAATTATTCAGTTTATCACACATCTATGCAAAGTCCTCTCAAATTGAAACAAGTACTTAGGCTAATGTTTGAGCATTTGCATTAAGGAAAGCTTTATACCCGCTTACTTCTTCTGGAACTCAAGGTCTGCTACAAGCATGTTATCCTTTCTAATAGCTCTCTACTAATGATTATCCTCCTGTTGAAGATGGCAAGCTATGACTTGCAAAAATTGAGGCAATTACCAAAAGCTACCCAGGAAACCCAATACCAGTAAGAGGCAGAAATTGGCCAGTTTAGACAAGTCTGTGCCTTTAACGCAAGTTTTCTGCCAAGATTTATTACAGAGGAGAGAAGAGATATTCGAAGCCAGGAGGTAAATAAAGAGTGTCTGAGAATGTCTGTGTTATTAAACACCTGTGGATAGCAAACACCACTTTCAGAAGTTCATTTGGCAGGGAGAAATTATGGTATGAATAATGAAATGAAGCTGTGGAAAGGGTCCTGTAGCCTGCTATATATGCGAGTTTATGGCCACAGGATTTTTTAAAATATTACTTCATGTACGTTCTAAAACATATGCCAGATTCTAACAATCTTTATGTAAATATAACTACATTCGTGGTAAAGAAGGGTTGGTTGCTTTTAGCCATGGATATTCTAAATCAAAACACAACTTCAGTCTGAATACATTAAATCATTACAAAACTAAGGAGATTGGGTCACTGTTTTCCCCAATAGCTGCTTTTCCTGCTTTAGTACATTCTCCTGCTGAGCTTTAGCATACACACACATACACAGAGCAAATTAGGAACACCTAAATTCCATGTCAGTTTTGGTTGTGCTACTTTGCTGTTTACAGCAAGTTTCACTCCCCACTGGTAGTTTGTCACCCTTTTGTACACTAATATCCATCTGTAGGAGCTGCCAGCGTGCTGTTAACAAAAGATCAGTTTGATCAATCAGTTTGATAAGGTTGTGACATACATAGGCAAAACAATGCTTGCAGTTTTCTATTCATTTGGTAGTCTGGTTCCACAGAAAAAAAAAAATTAAACATATATGAGCTATAGACACTTGAATCACTTATCATTTAAGATGTCATCAAAAGTAAGTTTTCTTTTTGTTTGCAGCCCCCAGGTTTTACTTTCAGGCAGTTTGACACAATGCCAGCTGCAAAAATAATCACTGACAGAGCTGCTACGTGTTTGATGCAGCTGTATCTCTGTCAGAGGCCCTGCAAAGGTTGCTAGAGTTGTTCTTTCATTGTGAAGAGGTGCACAGAGATCAAAGTGGGCATTTGTTTTGAAAACTGGCATTAATGACCAAACCCCAAAGGTTCACCAACAACCATGCTCTGACTTTCCGACTCTGCCAATATTTTCCATTTGTCCTGGGCTAAAGCCCCATTAAGTCAACAGATAGCATTGGAAGAAGGCCAACGTGAGTCCCATTTTAACAAAAATCAAGAACATTTTCACTAAGGGATTTCTCTAAGGAATAAAACCATTAAAATAACACATTCTGTGCAAATAGACAAACAAATAAAAAATTAATACTATGCACATATTGCCTCTAAAGAACATTTTCTTTCATTAAATATTCCTATTTCTACATAACCATGTGAATCTTTAATAATCAAACCTGGGGGGAAAAAAAGGTCCTACCCGTCTCAAAAAAGCATTGGTTTAGTCCCCCATATTTTTACTTTGTTAAAGTTGGTACCTTAGCATCATTGCTTGGGGCTACATAGTGCATCATCCATTTTCTTTCTTCATTTTCCGAGGGGCTTGATTTTCTGCTTGAATGCTGCTGAGGGAAGAAGAACAGGGGATGAAAAAGAGACTAAAGATCATTTTTTTTACTTATTTCAATTCCTCAGCATAGCATTCCAATGTGGAACAGGCAATCTGCACCTCCTCATTGTGGTGAATAAAATGAATGTGCCAGGAACGTGGCCGCAGGAGCTGTGCTATATGGAAAGATTCTGACTCCAGGTCCTGGTAAGTGCAAATATCCAAGAACGGACAACCTCGTTTTCCTGGAAATTTATGTCCTATAGATAACAGGGGACTTGAGCTGTTGTAGTTCATGGGAAAATCTAAAACAAAAACTCAGAGACTCCTGCCAGGGTTGTTCTGTTTTCCACTTACCTGAGGTAAGGCAGAGGCTGATGCCATGGAGATCACTGCTACATTAAAAGCAGCTGCTGTGAATGGCACCTTAGTACTAGGCTCCACAGGTGCCAGTGCCCCTGAAACAAATTTACAATCTTGAAGAAGTGTCAGAAGTTGCGGAACAGGTGTTTTATTACTCTGAGTCAGAGCTCCACCCCTCCATGATTTCTAAAACAGGGAAATTTCCCACCCACATTATTTGTCCAAAGAGCAGCTGCTGCAAGGTGTGAGCAGGTCTTGTGGTTGAGCAGAGCGTGATGAGGGACCAAATTGTTCCCACCTGGGTTCGAGGAAATGCAGTAGCAGCTGTAACCTGACTGATGATGTGACAGACATCATCTATGCGAGACAGCCTTACAATGATATTCTAAAAGGAAGGATAGCAATAGCCTAATAAACACATCAACATATTTTCTCCGTGCAAATATCTGAATTCCACACATGATTACATCCATAATAAAAAATTAATTAAAAAAAACAGATATGGAGATGATAATTAGAATGAAGACCTTTACATATGAAGATAATAAGAATTCTTCTGAAGGAACATTTTTCCCTGCGAAGTGCTGTTGCATCATTATTTCTCTGTGCACACTTGTTTTTCTTGTAGTGTTCTATTTTAAAAGAAATTAGAGAAGGTATGATAAGCAACATTTCTCTGCTCCCTGAACCACATTGTATCATTTTTCCATTTGAAATGTCTTACTTATTTCTGGGCTTCACATTCAATACAGTATGCAGTTTAACCAATTTAAATGAGATTCAAACATTTTATCTTGAAAAATCATTAAATGTTTCCACAAACTACAAGATAATTTTCTGATGGAAAAGTGGTCAGATTTCTGAGCAACTGTATTCAAATCATCATCTGGCTGGACACTATTAGCAGAATATTGGAATTTAATGGACTGATCCTGTACATTTTGTTGTTGGATTTTTTTTAATCTAATGAGGATCTGCATGTGTTCAGCACACCTCTAGGAAGCTCAGTGATTAAATTTTCTAAGACATTTTGCAAGCATTATTAGGCATACATGCGTTTGTATTGAAAGTCCTCCTGAATGATTAAAATTAGTGCTTATGAAAGAACTTGAGATTAATAGGATGACGAAGCATCCTGCTTCCTCCTAGAGATGGGCATCCGTGTGCAATCACAGCCACTCTGACTGTGGTATGACTTTTGTACAGGGACCTTGACTGACAGAAACTAGACACAAACCCAATGACTTCTAGAAGTCTCATTACATACTTTTCTTATGTGAACAGAGGAATCAATATGAAAAGTTGTCCTTACAAGACAAACAAGTTAAGACGATCCGATCATCTTACATGTAGTATTCCATCCTTCCAAAAGTTTGATTTCTTAGGTTTAATTTCTTATCTACATTATCTTTTTTAGTTGTTGCTTTTTGAAATAAGCACATTTATTTTATCACAAAATACAAGTGAAAAGTTTGCTTTTAACTTCCTTTCTCACCTTCATAGTATTGAAACTTTCTGGAACTGCTTAATTGAAGTCAGAATTGAATAATCTACAGCAATAGGTTAAGGAGAGTCACAAGTCTCTCCCATTCCTTGGATGATGCTTTACTTAAATGTGAGCACTTGAATTTCTGTAAAAAAATTTTAGAATCTTTTTTTTTTTTCTGTGAGAATGGTGACAAGAAACAGTTTAGACATAAACTAACTGTATACACAAAAGCACACACATTTTCTATTTCTTCTTCTACAACCTACCTGTATCCCTGGTTGAAGTGCCTAGAAGTGCCTTCAGTATCACAACCAAGGAAAGAGAACATTTGTTACAAGTTCTTTGTAATTGTGCCACACAAAAGTTGTCAGATAGAGGTCTTGTTTCTGAAATATATGGAAGCTAATGGGTGTGAGGTTTTTGCGTGAAATCCTGTTTTCATTTACATTCTCATATTGCACCTTTGCTTTTAAGACAAAAGGAAATGAGGTAGGGGAAGAAGCCTTCAGCATCTCTTCGGAAGCTGACTAAGAGTTGCTTGTTGCCTAACAACTAACTTTTCTTTCCTGACTCAAGCCTTCCCTATAGGAAATTCCTGTTCTTTAAGCTCAAGTCAGAGGTAGCCAAAAGTACCTTTGACTCAAAGATGACACTGGTATTGAATTTCCTAAATGAGTTCAAAGTTCAAAATTGTTTTTTGCTGTGAAGCACTATTCCTTTTGAGGCATACACATCCAAAGCCATCTAAAAGCTGGACTTATACTAGAGACTGGTTGTGTTTTCTCTGTATTGAAAGCGTGGCACCTGCAAGTAGTGACTAAACACTTCTGTATTGGATTTTTCTGGAGAAGCCTAAACGTCCAGACCACACTTGACACCTAACTTCTGTGTGTCTGAAGGTACCTGAGATGAATCCCACCCTGGGTCATCCACATGTCCTCTTTAGTCACTTGTTTCCAAAGTTACTGATGCTGAGGGAACTTGACATTGAGGAACATGGTTTTGTTGTTAGCACGTGATTCACCCTGTTGCAATGTGAAGCTGCAAAACACCCTCGGGCAAAAGCTCTATTAGCATATAAACGAAAAATCCTCTCTGGTATCCATTCAAATAACAAAGAAGAGGTTTTGTGATTACCAAGATGGCAAAGAATGCAAAATTCAATGTGGCTAGTACCAGTGATGCCTTGTGGGACTACCTAAAAACAGAGGCCAGACAAAATAAAGAGAATAAAATGCAGTTATATTTACTGAAGAGCCTTCAGGTACATTTAGAGCAGACAAAGATCCCCCCAGGGCCTGCACCCAAAAATGGATGACGGGTCACGAATTTTCATACTTTTATAAGTTTGATCCATTTGCATATCAGGGGTTAATCCTCCAGTTAGAGCTTCAGGTAATGAAGTCATTGACTCCAAGTTTGCTCCCCCCAACTCACTTTTGTTTACATTTCTTGGGGCCTGAGACAGTAAGGTGTCCTTGGTTTCCAGGCCTAGAGGGGAATTGTTTTGTCTGACCAAAATGGGAGAACAGTAGCTAACACTGTATATGGAGTTTGGAGTTATACACTAAAGAATTACAGGATTACAGATATATGAAAAATATAGAAGCTAGAATCCTAAGGCATCACCAGTACAAACTTCCAGCCATATTCAGCTTCAGGATCACCAGAGGCCTCTGTGGAGCAGACAGCCTGACTTGGGACTGCAGTCCATAAAGCACAGGCTGTGCAGCAGTAGCTCATGTCCAGGTGCTTTAAGGGACTAATATTAGGCTGGGTTTCCTGTGAAACCCCAGGCTGCGATCTGTGGAAGTTCAGCAGCAGCTTTATAAGCGTCTGAGACAAGTTTGGGACAAATGGGAAATGTCAGAGGAAAAGACTGACGGGAGAGAAGTGCAACAACTCTCTGAGGAAATGCACTCCCGACTTGTGGGGCAGAGCTCCCGTGGTCAAATGATACGTTTAGTGTAGCTCGAGGAACAGAGAAACTTTGCTGGGCCATCCCTAGATACCACACTTACAGCAATTTTGGGGTCTGTCTATCAGCTGATGAGTTAGTGGTGAGACATAGCTCACCCAAAGTTGCTCTGCCTTGAAATTATTTTCATTTAAGGTTTTTTTCTGCAATTATTTTATTTCCCCTGACTAGTCTGATGGTGTCTAAGACTACAATAAACACTTCCTACAACTACAACTACAACTGAGTTAGCAATTGAATATTAATGCTCAAAGACATGGGTTGGATCATATTTAATTATTCAAATATTTATTAAAGTGACTGCTATGGACAAGTAAAAGATCAGTTAGATTTTGTGTTTTCTTTACACTTTTGTCAATCATTTTTCATGATTGCTCTCTTCAGTCTCTTTCTCATCCTTTACAGCTTCTCTGCAGCCTACAGACTTTTAATTATGTCTCATCCTCATACCATAGGCTTTTGGTATCAGGTGCTTCAGCACATGTTCCTCTCAAATTTTTCAGACCACCTGCCTGAACATAGGAAAAAGGGAGCTTCACTGAAAGCCCTTCTGGTTTGTTCCTGATTATTATCTTTACTAGAAACAGCCGTGTTCTACTCATGGATACAGGAAAATGTAGCTAATGTGCATCAGTGTGATGCTTCAGGCATTAAAAGTATTATTACATTGTGGCCCATCTGAATAAAAGCAAAAATGTTCAAGTCCAGGTCAGAAATCAAGAGATCATAATATATCCCTCAGAAGAATCAGGCTTTAATATGGCAATGGCTGTGAAACTTTGCCTGATCCACATGGTTGCTGCTGGTGACCCATATGTTCTTTATTTGAACAAGATAAATATACGTCATAATGAGAAAGGTATACATAAACCTATTTATCTGTAATGCAAATTTAGATTAATAGAATATTTTAGGTTGGAAAAGCATTGAGACTAACTGTTAAACAAACACTGCCAAGTCTACCACTAAACCATGAAGGCATTAGGATAGAAAAAGTGAAATGGCTTGAGAAAATTTGGACCATAAGGTAAAATCAGCAGAAAAAGAAGTGTTTCTGTACAGTAGAAATATTAAATTGCTTTTAAAAGGCCTCTGTATGCTCCTCTCCATGGCAAATAGGGAGTATAGATATTTGTTATTACATATACACTAACTTTACTCAGATTCATAAAAAATGCATATTCAGAAAATATTTCAGAAACTCTCCAAGAAGTACTTAATGTCCTGGACAAATACTGATAGTAACTCATATTTGCAGGGTTATTTGGTCTGTTTATTCTTTCACAGAACATAATCTCTCTTCTGATCTGACTCATAGAAGACCTATGCATAAATGCAATACCTCTTCATTATGGAGCTTATATATCAATTTCTTAAATTAGTCTTTCTTTGTAAGGCACGCCCTGCCTTGAGTGTTCTAGTTCTTACCAGCACCACCTCAGTATCCCATCAAACACTAGAAGACATTGGGACTGGTAAAGCTACTTATGCAGAAATAACTGGCTTCTAAACCTTCTCAGCTGCAGTAAGTTCATGGTATCTTGCTATCTTAATAAAATCAGCAAGTGCTAGAGAGGTATGCCTTTGAGCTTACTATCTTCGTCTAACATATGTGACATCATATGCTATCAACAGCTTTAAATTTCCAGTATTCACTGCAGTTAGCTCCAAGGGATAAAGTACATTACCAAAAACTAGTTCATGCATAAATCTGTTGGTTACCAGAGTGCATTTCCTGACTATAAAGAGTAAAATGCCACTTCCCATGAGAACCGTTATTTGAGAGTTCCAGGCAAGATCAAGGGGTGACAGGTTCAACACCGATTCTGGCAGTTCCTCAAAGCCTTCCCCACTGTAAGCAGGGTCTCTTTTACCTCCTCAGTGTAAAAGTGGCCACGGCACATTTCTGAGTGCTTTGCCTTTTCAGCCAAGAGATGTGTAACCAGCATGTTTCAGCAGACTTCAGGAGACTGCTTTTCTCATGCCTCAGGATTTGGTATAATGAAAATCCTAACTTTTTTGTCATTTGCTATGTTACAAAAGATAATAGGACAGTGCACTGTGAGACCACAGCCCACATCTGATGCAGATGTCTCTGGTATGAGAGCCCTGGTGAGAAAACACAAGCTCTGGGAAGAGGACATCCTTAGGTAAGGCATATCCAGATGAGGAAAGGCTGCCAGCCACTGTGGTTATTTCCCACCCCATTTGCAGACTGAAGAGGAAAAGGAAGCACAGGGTTAGGTGATGTACTCACTCCAGCTCATCTTGCAGTGCTGAAATTCCTTGTGCCTCTTCCCTGTATGAGAAAGGCCTGGCTGTTGCATCCAGTATCTCCCTCGTGTGCTGAAGCCTTGCTCATTCGTTGTGCAACCTGAACTGGTGCGCATGGCAGCCAATCTTGCCCCATACACAGCATGTTGTCACTGGGAAGATGGAGTGATAGCCTTTCCAGGGCACCTGTTAGGTCATGTAAGCAGTGCTTAACAAACCCAGGCTCTGTTGGGAGTCAAAGCTACCCTTGGTGCCATCTGAGCTATCACCCGTGCCTCGTGCCAGCTGCCCAGGGGATGGGGTCTCAGTGATGCTACATACATGACTCCACATGGGTATTAACAAAACAATGCCATTTCTCAGGGACTCCAAAAGGCTTCACAGTTGTCTGTGGAGCCAAGCATGGGAGAATTTGGGACTGGTGAGCAAAAGAGTCTTACCATCATTCCACATGCTCCAGCTGAATAAAATACAAACCTGTGCAGGAATCTAGTGTGGCCACTTACTCACAAAAGGGCCGATCACAAAGATTAAACTATGTTGACAGCTCTGCATGGAAAGGCTTAAAAGAAACCATTGCAAAACATCTTAAGGAAGTGTTTCAGAAACGGGTAAGGAAAGAAACATTCTCCAGGAGATCGAGATAGGCAACTATGTAAGTACATCCTATTACACGCTAAATTAAATCACCGTTGCAACATTACACTGTGCTAAAACTCACAGACATCAAAGTCAAGCATGACTCTTAGGTCAGGTCAAGAAAACACAGATTAAAGAAGAACAAATTCTCAGTGGCAAACATTGCTGAATATCCATTATAATAAATGTAAGGGAGCCACACGTTACTAAAGCATGTAGAAGCCTGTCTAAACAGCTCTTGCATAAACTCTCACATGGGTTTGATATTTTGACCCTATGTGATGTAACAACTAAAATCTACTCAGTTAGATCACATTGCACAGATACGACATGAAAGGAAAATTAATTATCTGCTGCATTTCCATAAGTCCAAGACAATGATAAGCTCATATATGCAAATAAAAAGGAAATGTATATGAAGAGAAAGCAAAATGCTGTCAAAGGTTTGGACTTATTACTCCATATAAAAAGCAAAATAATTAGTAATTATGCAGCTAACACAGGAATGATAATAAAACACTTGCATTCTATGTTCAAAAAGAAGACACTTTACATGTTTCATCAATGAATAATGAAATTGAACACATAGTCATACAACATGCAATAAGACAGAACAGAGGTCAATCTTACCAATTAGTTCCTAAAACGCAGTCTAGGATTCTTGATTATCTGTGCTTCAGCTATTTTAAGTCTTGGCATACTTCTGAACTACAGAAAAAACATGAATATTGTGCCAATTTTAAAAAATAGCAAAGGGGATGTAGTAATGTGCCAGTAGTTTGTTTACACTGGCTGCAGTTGCCATAACGAACACAATATCTGAATAATTAAAAATCAATTATCATATTTTACCACTCTTGGTTCTCTTGCTGTTCCTCAAAATGTGGGATGCATGCCAAATTCTCCATTATCTCTGAAGGAGTTGATAGAAATACCTGTGTTAAATGAAGAGCTGATTTCAAGTTGCATACATTCTTTATGTTTATGCTTCATACATTTTGTACAACATTTGTTAATGTATGCATGTTTATATTATATATAACTTTCAGCATACAAAGCAATTATACACTGAAAACTACACTCCACCACACAAGGGAGTGTTTTTCCAAAAAAAGATTGTTGATGTGTAATTAGTTGGCCTTAGGACAGTCATTAACTGTACAATTTACTGTCTGGACAGCAGATGGTTCCACCCAACCAAATTCCACATATATGTATGTGTGTTTGTGCATGTGTGTGTATAAAAACACCAGGGGAGATTTGGAGTAAAAATTTATGTCTGAAACACTTTGCATAAAGGCAGAAGTAAGGGACCTACCTCACTTGCATGTGAACTGAATGTCTAGCCATGTGGGAGATAAAAGAACAGGGAAAAAGGACAGGAAAGCTGTTGGAAGTTGATATTAATAAAGAGCTATAACTGTGCCTTTTTCTTTTTCCTTTTTCCTTTTCCTTTTCCTTTTTCTTTTTCTCTTTTTCTTTTTCTCTTTTTCTTTTTCTTTCTTTATTAAACTTTGCAGAAGTCTTACTTGTATTTCGACTGTGCACAGAAATTCTTCTTTACTTTCCTTATCTTAGGTATGTTGCAGAGGTGATGCCACTGTGAGACCAAAACGTGTCCTCGTCCTATGGATGCACTGATCTCACAAGGCAGGTTACTAAAGCTGTCTTTAAGTGACTAGAGTGCAAGAAGGCTGCAAAGAATGTCAAAGCAATTCCAGGATGTCCTCCCAGAAATGTGCATGGCATAGCAAAATGGTGATGCAAGGTAACTGCATGGAGAAGAGATCTTTCTGGGGTTAGCAGTAGCCAGAGGTTCCCCATAAGGTGACAAGCAGTTTTGGTAAGCCTTGAGCTGTCTCTGGAAGCCAGTCTGTAGGAAATAGTGTTTTTCAATCTGAAGAAACAGGTTTTGTTCTACCCTGCAATATCACTTTTTTTCAGTCTATTGTGCAAAGATAGTAAGATTTTTTTAATGCAAAGACTGAAAAGAAAGTATATATTAGGAAGGTAAAGAATATTTTTTCCAACTGATTTCAGAAGTAGTCCTCAGTGATAAATATCACTGAAAAGTTTTCTTTTGAGGAATTTTAAAAAGTTTACCAGTCTCAAACTCTGCTGAATATTCTCACGAATGCTTTGGAAATAAACAAGGCACCCTGACTTGCCAGATTTGCAGTAGAACAAAAACTGATGGAGTAATACTAAGGACAGGGCAATCATAAAGAAAGATCTGACCTGCTTGATAGACTGGCCTGATTAACCATGGTAAAATCTAATGCACTGGAGTGTGAGTTATGATTAAAGAACTGCCAAATGTATGCTACAATTTACTCCCCCATACTAAAAGGAAGACTGGAGTGTGGAAAAAACTAACTCACCAGCTTATGGAAGACAAACATCAGAAGTCTCTAAAGGCCAATGAGGACAACTGGATTCTATCTATAGAAACTGGGAACTCATTTATATGTAAGAATATAAGAATAACAAGGCAATGTTAATCTCAGTGTATAGCAGTAGTGGGAAGGGTACTGGAGTCTGCATTTGATAAAGGAACAAGGAAGAATGGGTGGGAGTGCAGAGATACAGCCGGATACATCAAATAAAGGGGAGTTTATAATCAGAATTTGAAGGGTTACATCGACTGGTTTGACAAAAAGAAGACTGTGATGCAAACTAAGTATATCTTATAAAACTGATCCTAATAAAGAAATGGTGGTTATGCAATGGCTTTTAAGTTACTAGGAAAAGATGTAATGTGCTAATGTCTGGGCTCTGGTCAAACTAAACAAGGCTGCAAACAAGGTGTGTACTCATTGCTGGAAGAGATCACTGACCACAACATAGCTCCATGAAATGTGGTGACTTCACCATTCCTGATATCTGTAATAGAAGAGGGATCATTTTTCTTCAAGATAGACTCTGGTCAGCTACAGATGATCAAGACTGACGTTTCAGTAACTGCATGGCAGGTAACAGTCTGACATCTAACAAGTCTAACAAGATGATCTGATGGTACTTCTGGCTTTTGGAAGTCATGGAAAGAACTCAGATGAATAATCTAGTACAATACAAAGCTCATTTGCTATTTTACTCGTTTTTCCACAGCCTAATAGCAATTCACCAGAGTTAAACAATTTAATAGCCCTGTACAGTGTTATATAACGGACTTATTAAAGAAGTGCAAGCTGGTAGGACTCTTTAGCAAGCAAGAGTGGGAAAGCCCAGAAAACTGGCCCTCAGGGTTCTGCTAAAGGCTTATTATGTACTTGCAAACAAGGATTGCAAAGGATGCAATCAAGCTAGGTATCCCTAAGGATGCAATCAAGCTAGGTATCCCTCTAGGTTTATCTTTAACATCCAACAGCTTTGCAGGCCTTCTTCACCTCTCCTAGGACCTTCCAGACTTATTTATTACACTCCCTGCTGAACTTCCTCTTCAGGTTTCACATGCGAAAGGTGTGAAAAGCCTCCTTCATACTTGTTGAATCTTGAGTTAGGCCTGTCAGAAAATGTCTAAAATGAGACATTTTTTAAATGACCACAATGAGTTCAAAAGGCCTCTGCATTTGATGGGCATCCTAGAAAAAAAGGCAAGCACAGAGCCACATATGAAATACCCAGCTCCCCACTGGGTTGTGAATGGCGGGAGCTGGAAGCATTAGTGATGCTCTGTAAGGAAATTACATCTGCCTTGTTTGTAGCTGTAAGAACCATCCCTTGAGATGTGCACACTTACTGTGCAAAGAAACTGAACTGGTCATGAGAAAATCAGTTCAGCCTGACTACAACACCACCAATTCTCAGACTTCAGTTCTGGAAGTATAAGTGCAAAGCCAAGAATTGCTGAGAAACAGAACCTGTTCATAATCCACAAAAAATATCTTCCAAGAATCTACCCTGGACAAACCATACTATGCAAGCTACAACTTTCCACAGACATAAAAGCATGACTATATCCAGAGAGCTCCCTTTCAGGAACAAGGCAAGCATTTCACAGGCACTCCTCCCTGTCACTGACACTTCTTCTCCTCTGTATTCTAAAACTGAGAGCTGCACAGAGCACTATTGTCCTTGGCTGGCCTGTCATTGCAGAAACACCGTGTCCTGCTCCCTCTGCCAGACTGATGATGCTATTTAAAGCTTCAGAGTGACACGACTCAGCCAAGCACACTGTGGATATCTTTATCTACTTGTTTGGAAAGCAGAGATAAAATCCTTCACATCAGCCTTGAAATGTGGCTGGCAGCCACAGAGGCCACCCCAGCAGCAGCCCACCCTCCTACCAACATTTTTCCAGGTAAACCCAATACAGAGAGACACAAGATGCTCCAGAGACAAGTACAAATTGGGAGAGGAGTGGCTGGAGAACAGGGCAGCTCTGCAGAACAGGGACCTGCGGGTGCTGGTCAGCAGCAGGCTCAGTATGTGCCAGCAGTGTGCACTGGCATCCTGGGATGCATCAGGCACAGTATTTCATCTTCTATTCTATATCAGCTGCATTCCAAGGAATTTTAAATGTTATCACAGGTGGTTTTAGTAGGCTACAAATTGTAGATATTCTCCTGTTATGTACACTGAGAAACTCAACACAAGCTAAGTTTAACCTTTCAACCTAACTTCTAAAAGCACTACAGCAAAAAAACCCCCAAACCCCCAAAATCCACAAACCCACAAAAAACCAACCAACCAACAAACCAACCCAAAACCTGACAAACCAACAAGATATTTACAAATAATTAGAGAATTTCTACCATCTGTTAATAACTGAGAAATGAATGCTCTGGCAGAAACATACAGTAACTGATTCGGTCTGTGAAGTGTTAGTGTGTTTTATATTTTTGATTCAAAGTAGACCATGGGTCACCTGCAGTGAACTTCATCAAAATAAGCTTATTCATATGCTTGGAGATAAATGCTCTTGCATACTTGCTATGAGTGTGTGATCCAGGTCTATGTGTCTTTTAATCTCATTAGACTATTTCTCCACTGTTGGTGGTGGTGGTGGTTTTTTTAACGAACAAGTAAAGCATTTCAGCCCTAAGGAACAAAGCAGGTAGTGAGGCATGCAAGCGGCTGGAGGATCTTTGCTACAGATGCAAATAAACTGTTCTTCTGTGTCCTCCCTCCTGGAAAGAGTGAAGAATCTCAGATTAGACAACCTCTCATCATGGAACATTTGCTCCAAATAGGAGAATTTTGCTACATACGTCCATATCTGTGCTGGGTTTGATGAAGAGACAGTTAAAGAGAAATTACAGCTCAGGAGGCACAGATCATCCTGTAGCAGCTTGTCACCCAGAATGATGTCCTCGGTAGAGCAAAGCTTTCCAGAACTTCCAGGGATCTTTATAGGTCTGAACCATTGTTGTCTTCTCAGATCAAACCAGACTCACAGCAACACTATAGTTAAAATAAATTTCTGCTATCTCAAGAGGGAAAAATAACATTCCAGGAGCAAGATATCCTCCAGGAGGAGAATGTCCTACTGCAAAACACAAAATCTTCCCTCTTACACTGACCATGTAAAGCACTTTCTCCCCCGTGTGTGTGCTCCTAATTCTGCAGGTGCTGAGTTCATGCAGGATCCATCCAAAAGGAAGGACAGGCAGAGATGATGAAATCAAGGACCTGCACATCCTTGCTCTTGTTTTGAGCGAGTTTAAAGCCAACAGAGACTTGTTCTGTTCCGTTTATATTTCCAGTTATTGTGTTACTACTGCTCACACCAGGAGTGGGAAGAGGGACGAATCGCCAAGAAGTAGTAAGGAAGTACACAGAGGAACTTCGTAGTCAAGCAGGGAAGAATTTCATCAACACCTTTGCTTTCTTGGTTGATCTGGTACCCATGGCCCATGTCCCCTCTGCCTCTGTTTAAAGACTCCCTTGGAGGCGATCTGCACCCACAGGACAGCACACATAGAATGATAGACTATCCTGAGTTGCAAGGGATCCACAAGGATCTTCAAAGTCCAACTCCTGGCCCTGCACAGGAAAACTCCAAGAATCACACCATGTTCCTGAGAGCATTGTTCAAATGCATCTTGGACTCTGTCAGGCTTCATGTTATGACCACCGTCCTGGGGAGCGCCCAACCACCCTCTGGGTGAAAAACCCTTTCCTAATATGCAACCTAAACTTCCCCTGACACAGCTTCAGGCCGTTCCTTTGGGTCCTGTCACTGGTCACCAGAGAGAAGAAATCAATGCCTTCCCCCCTCTTCCTCTCAAGAGGAAGTTGCAGACTACAATGAGGTCTTCCCTCCGTCTCCTCTTCTCCAGGCTGAACAGATCAAGTGACCTCAGCTGCTCCTCATATGGTTTCCCCTCAAGGCTTTTCACCATCTTCAATGCCCTTGTTTGGACACTGTCATAGCTCAATATTTTTCTTGTCACATTGGAGCATCCAAAACCACACAGAGGACTCGAGGTGAGGCCACCCTAGTGCACAGCAGAGCAGGACAATCCCCTCCCTTGCCCGGCTGGCGATGCTGTGCCTGATGCCCCCCAGGACACACTTGGCCCTCCTGCCTGCCAGGGCACTGCTGGCTCATATCCAACTTGCCATCAACCAGGGCCCCAGATCCCTTTCCACAGTGCTATTCTCCATACAGCATGTGCTTTTCTCTAAGTATGCAGTGTGCCATGATCCCAGTCCCAAAGATTGCTGTTTGTCTCACCACCACCTTGCAAATACAAAACACAAGCTGAGTTAATAAAATATGCCTTTAATGTGTTCTGCCCTGAATATGTCAGGCTTAAACACTTAAAGCTCTTTCTCAGGGCAATGAGCACCATGTTTATTATCATTTCAGCACCTTCTTCTTTGTGGCTGCCCATCCTCTGTACCATACAATTCATACTCCATTGTTTTAACTGAATTGCAATGATTTGCTGTAGTGAAATTCTTTGGAGAAAAAGTTTTTCTTCAGTCTTTTTTGTTCACCTGAGATTACCATTTAGCAGGATTGAGCAGGAGTGCTTTGAAGCCTGCTGGCTAATAGAAAGAGACCTTCAGTCTCTCGGCAGCTTAAGGGACATAAAAGCACCCTCTCTTTTCTGACACTATTTCTTTATCTGCCTTTTCCGTGCCACTGCTGTGCGCAAGGCCTGTATAATGAGGTCTTCGTTATTGAGGATGTTGTACTCAGCCAGCTGAACCAGGCGGTCGTACACCTTCTCAGTGTACTGAAGGGAATATGTTGAGTACGGCGAACAGCAGCCGTAGAGATCGACTTCGCCATCCTCCATCTCTGACTCTGAGCGCTTCTGACCTAGGAGGAAGGGGTGAGAAATCACTGCTGAGAGAAATCACTCTGGTCATAAACAAGCAAACTCTTAACAGAGGAAGGAAAGGAGGTGTCTCTCTGCAGAGAGAGTTCACAATTACTCGTTTGGCTTTAGTTTTTTTTTTTTTTAATTCTTATTCAAATTGACAGCTCAGTCCCTGGCTCAAGTGGATACCAGTGGCTTCACAGGATGAGGGGAGAAAAAAGGGTGATTATTCTTACATGGGTCTGCACTGTAGTTCTTAGCTGTACCCAAAGGTACCTACAGTATGTATCTATGGATGTATATATTAGTAGATACATCAAAGTTACCCGCAAACTGATTACCTGCAAGATAACTAGCTTAGGGATTGAAACATCACAGTGCTGGCACCAAATCTGACATGGTTAAAAAAATTAACTTTGAGCAACAGAAAGTTTTGGCGTACTGAAAAGAGTCAACAGTGAAGTTCGAGAGCTGGAGTATAAAATATATTCCTTTTAATAGGCTGTCTATGATGTAAAACTTCTTTTTAACATGTTTGAGTACTTGCCTGGTGCTTTGTATTTTTGGAAGGTATCATTAACTAGTGGGAAAAATAGTAGTACTGGTGCTCCTGGAGTCTCAGCACCATCAAAGAGGTAACACTCCTTCAACTTTTTCCTGTCTTCTTCACTCAAGTCCACCCTGGGAAAAAGGATTCCCTGCTCAGAGCAGTACTTGCAGGTCTGGTCCAAAGCCTGGATCAAGGAACAAAGCAGTATTAAGACTTAAAATAGGATTTTAAGGCTCAGGATTTCTTGGAGGCCAGTAACAAAGTGGAAATTTTCAAAGCTTGTTGTGCAAAAGCTCTTAAACCCCTAATGGAAAGCAATGTGTCACTGAACAGAAGATTTTTTTGGGTTTTTTTTGCTGAGTCTTAGCACAATACAGTTTATTGTACAAGAAAAACAAACAAGAATACATGCAGCTTATAAACAACGTATCACACTTCATCATTAAGCTAAAAATGCTAAAGGTTAAGACTTTTAGTAGGACCAATATAAAAAGCACCTAAGTGTCAAAAAATTGAAGGTATACACATGTTGAAGAAGAAATTAAGACTGTTTCAATTACGCTCACCTGTATTTGGGATCCTGCACTGTAATTTAAATGCAGGATGACATCCACCTTTCTTTCCGGTTTTAAAAGTGGCATGACACTTGTATTGATGAAAAATCCAGTATCTACCAGAGACAGGAATTCATCTGATTGTGTCAGCTGGTTGGGAAATGTGTCTAACACGGTATCTGAAAGGAAAAAAATTCTTGCTGTAAGTGCAATAGTGAAAAACTTGTTAGCCTGTTTTCCACCCTTACACCATGTCCACAGAGCCTTAACTGGTTACAGTCCTTGGGGAAGGGAGATTTGCCATATCCCTTCTCTTCTGCCCTCTCAGCTCCAGTCACATGCGGTTTTGGACCCGCAGGAACAACATTCATGAAGGGGGTTTACTGTGTGTGGGGGCCAGTGGGATACAGAAACCTCCCCAAGTTAAGGTGACAGGAGAAGCCTCTCCCAGGATGCTTTGTTCTACTATAATGATGTAGCCCAGTTCTGTTGCCCCCATTGGCCTGTTGGTTCTCCTGCCCCTCTGCTCCAAAGTTCCTGGCTCCCTGTTCTCCCATTAGCCCCTGTCCCTCAGAGTTTCCCTATTGGTTCCCTTACCCCGGTCTCGCCTATGTACCACCTCTCCCTGATACCCTCCCCACCCCCGTATAAAAACCTGGGGTTCCCATTGTTAGATGACTTTGGTCCGTGGTTGTGTTTGTGTACGGAGCTGAAGTAAACTCTGTGCTGTGAAATTTCATACAAAGACCCTTTCTGTCTCTTTGCTGTTGGTTTGTTGTAGAAGCCAGCCGCAAACCCCGGCACGGTTTGTGACAATTGTGCCTCACCACTGAGTGTGTTTTTGAAGAGAGGAAGGAGCTGGTGGCCCAGCTTCAGCAGGTGTGTGCCAGCAGCAAACCACTGACACGTAGCTCAACACCACGCCACGCTACATCCTGCAGCACCATCAATCACATTGATCTAACAGAGATTCTGCCCAAACCTGGCCTCCAGCCTCAGGGAACGGGTTTGATACCAAATTTGCGGGGCTGTTTTGTTCAGTTTGTTTATTCCTTCCCCAGGCCCACAGGTCTCCTGTTACCTTTCCATCTGCGGAAGTGCGTGTTCTCCAGGTAGGCGCGGTGCATCTGGAAGCCCCTGAGGAAGCTGTGCTCCTGGGCGATGCAGGCGCGGTCGGTGAGGGCGGCGCGCAGGGCGCTGCCCAGGGCCCCGGGCGGCGTGAACAGCCGCGTCCGCAGCTCCTGCGGCCTCACGGGCAGCCGCGGCTCCTCCTCTGCCCGGGGAAAAGCCATGAATTCCACCTGCCTAGAGCAGGGGCAGCCCTCAAGAAGCCTAAGTAATAAACCCTGATGCTTTCTCTTTTTAAAAGGACCAGCCAGCACAAGTGACCACACGAAACAGAAAATAAGAAGCTGCTTTTGCTAGACAAACACCATTTCTTACACAGTCTGGGCTTGGATAAAGCCCCCAAGATACAGTGTCAAACAGCAATGAGAGTCTGCTCCAGACACACACATCTGTGGAACAGACTGAATGCAGGCTTTGGAAAAGGACAGCTGTTGTATTATTGCAGCTCCCACTTGAAGCAGTCAAAATCATTTTGCTTTATTAATAATTTACAGATCAATCTTATTCTTTCTGGACATTTTAATTTACCAACATCAGTGTTGACCCCTGATAGATCACAGGACCGGAGATTTTTAAATCGTTGATTTGTACTTTGCACTATGAGACATCTAACTCCATCTAACAATAAATACACAGTGAGAAAGAAGTATGGTCATTTACCTATATTGTCAATGTGGTCCCGGGTCCACCTGTGCCAGAAATCTTCTGATGAATGGGACAAATTCCAGATATATAACACATTGAATGAAAATAAACTACTCCACATGCCTGTAAAAGGAAAGAGCTTTCTAACTCAAACATTCACATATCATGAATCTCAAAACTGTTATAATGAATGAAACTTGTGAAGTTTGTTTTTCATTATTTTGTTTTAAAAGCATGATGTGTCATTTTTGTTTGGCTGCTGGTTTTTAAACCTTATTTTTGGTATCCAGTTTTTGTCTCATGGTACTTGGGGATGAAGATCTTTGTGAATCAATATGGAATTTCTATTTTTAGGAAAAACCCCCAAGTATCATGAAGCTTGTATAAAAAGAAAGGATGAAAGTTTGCAATCTGAGAGATTTGATGTGGAATTATATTGATAAGGGCATAATTACAACATAATCTTACAGCCTCTGCTTTTGTAGGATTCCCTTCTTGAGAATAAGCCTGTTAATACACTGAAGGATCAGTTTTGACCATGTATTTTTGAGCTTGAAAAGCAATTTCTTTGGTTATCCATTAGGGCACAAGTTCTCACTGTTTTTTTGGTTCAGGGAGTGCAAATGTGTGACAATCCAGCACAGACTGAGGCTAAAAGAGTACAATGTCTCCTTCCTGGTCAGTGGAGTGGCCAGTCAAAGAGAAGTGAAATCAGTCACAAGCTGACAGCTTTTCTCTTTGTCAGGAAATCACATATCCATGCTCCACTCTGTCAACAGCAAAAATGTTTCGAGGATGGCTGTGTTGTTTTCCCCCCAACCTTGCCCAGGCAGTGTGGAAACTGAAGCCAGTGACATGTGGCCTAAAGACTGGAGCAGGGGGGCCTGGCATGCTCAAACACACCCTGATGCAGTGGAGAATCAGCATGAAGGCTCATGTAAAATGTTTCTAGGGAGCATTCAAAATACTGGCTACCTGTGAGAGAGTCAATAGGCTCAAAGTTCAGCCTTCTGGAATAGCATGAGCTGAACCGTGGGTTCCCAGGGACCTCAATTTTATTGTTGTACTGGAAGCCATACTATATTTTAACTCAAAACTAGGTTTAAAAATGTAAATAACTATTTGACTGTCCCTTTGAATTTTCTTCTTTACTGTAAACCGAATCCATTACAATAAGTATTAATTCAGCAAAGAGATATTTATCTTCTCTCGTGAAACTGCCCTGTTAGTCCTGCACCAATACTTTATTAGTGTGTAGTTTACATAGCTCACATTAAAAAAAAACAAACCAAACCAAACCAAACAAAAAAAAAAAGAAGAAAAAAAAAAAAAAAAAAAAAAACCAAAAAAAAAAAAAACCACCCAAACCAAAACCATCAATAAAATCATTTGCTGTTTTTAATAGCTCACCTTCCAAGAAGCAGATCCTGGATTCAGGGACCTTCTTCATCAATCTTCCCATAAAGAACTCACTGCCAAAATCCTCAGTGCGAACAAAAACTCCATATTTTTGCAATCCCACCTCATATGGGGTGAACTCCAAACCTTCTGTAAAAAAGAACACAAAGAGGAGAGCAGTGTTTTATTACAGCCCTCAAAATCATTTTTGAGTCTAATATTTTGGACTAATAGCAATGAGTTATAAGCATGCTACAAATGAAAACTCATGAAATGTAAAGGCTTTGGAATATTTTTGAGACTTGCATAGACAGTCAAACTTTTACCCTACCACAAGGATATTATACGAATATACATCAGCTGAGGTTATGGTCTTCAAATGAGAGGGGGTTTCTTAGGCTGTCTAAAAAGACTATTCCATGATTTACCACCTTAAATATAAAGGCAAGTGAGTCTCAGAAGTCTCATAATTACCTTTGAAATCCAGAGTGCTGTAGTTGTTCTTGACATTGACTGCAGTGTAGATAGGAAGTGGGTTCTGACCACGATCAATGGCCCGTTGCTGATCAGAGAGTCTGTGGTTGTCTTTCTGTGATTCCAGAAATATGGTTACACTGAGACAAAAATTAGCATGGCAATATTTTCTCTGCATCTAAGCTTGCAGGGCAGAAAAATTCCTGCCTCTAATGTATGTGTGCTTGGCTTATCTTCTGAAATGTTACGTATTTTTCAAAATTCCCATAAGCATTCTGTTACTGAAATACCTGCAGACATCCAATCTGATGCCAGATTATTTGATGATGCATTAAGATGAAAATGGAAAGAAATAATGAAGAGCAAAAAGCAATACTTTTCATATAAAACACATTATTGCATTATTGCAAGTCTGCAGGTCCTTTTGTTAACACCTCTCCTGGACACGCATAATATCTGCCATTTTGTTATTTCTAAACAAGTAACTTGCAGAACATGAAAAAAAAATTCTTAAATTGTAATATTGTTTCAAAATGTTAGTCTTGGAGTTTTCTCAGAAAAACATATTCAAAATTTCACAAGCAAGAGTGCTGATTTACACCATGGATGAGTATCTACAAGGTTGGCACCAAATGTTTTGGGAATGGCTGTGCATTTGCATGCACCATCTTGTAACAAATTGCTTTTCTCAGAGCAAACAGATAAATATCTTCTCCAGAAATAAATTTTCAGAAATTGGCAAGCCACTGTAAATGCTGCTTTATGACATACTGTACCCCATCATGCAAAAAAGATTCCAGGACAAGCCCCCAGAGATCTATAAAAGATGTTTTGCGGCCCTCTCTTTTCCGTTGGCACAGCTGCTTTTTGTAATACTTCAGATATTCCAAGGAAAAGGAATTTATTTTGCATTTTGTCATATGTTTTCGAGCCTCACTGATTTGCTTGTCGAGATCCTTTTTTGACCAGTCAGCATCTCTGTACAAGTTTGACATGGTCCTAGGAAGAGGAAATACATATTGAAGAGGCAAAAAAAGCACACCGAGGTTTGAGGTAGGCAATAGCTACATCTTATATTTCTATTTTAAGTTCTTGATTTGAAATTAAGGTTTCCTGTCTTCAGTTCCCTAGGAAACTGTCATGTTCCCTTTGAAGTCACAGTCATTATCCCTATCAAAAGCGCTTGAACAATTTTCCATAAACCATTCTTAGAAAAACATTTGTCTTCATGTAGTTGCAAATTATGTGACCTTCCCCCCATGAAAAGACTTTA
This sequence comes from Pachycephala philippinensis, assembly GCA_013397055.1. Classification (NCBI taxonomy): domain Eukaryota; kingdom Metazoa; phylum Chordata; class Aves; order Passeriformes; genus Pachycephala; species Pachycephala philippinensis. Next base: position 581,738 of record VWZT01001858.1, on the reverse strand, counting down.
ATCTGTCAATTTCAGAAGAAGATCAAAAAGTAGGACTGATGAGAAGTTATTATAGGTAAACTACGCTAAGTCAGCCCCAGCCTCCTTCAGCACCTGGGTGTCATCAGGGAGACTCCAGCCAAGGGCTGCCCGGTCCTACTCACCATGTGGTACCAGACAAGCCAGTCAGGTAGGTGGCACAGTCCAGGACATTGAGTTTCTTGAGCCCCCTCAGGCTGCCATAGAGTGCTGTCAAGGATCTCATCCCTCCTCCCGTGGTCATGATGGCCACCACCGGGGTCTGTGCAACACAGGGACACAAAGGGCCGGTGTCACACAGTGCCTGCACCCGACCGTGGCTGTCAGCAGAGACCTCCTGATACATAAAGCCTGACACCACCATGTGTGCCTAGGCACAGACTTCTTTCTAAATGATTTCTACTGAAATATAAGCTACCATTTATTTTATAAAGGAGAACAGGAATAGTGTTCATAGGAACAATGACAATTTTTGCATAGGTATCTGACACTTGTTTCCGTTGTGTTCAATGTAGATGTTTGGTATGAAACAAATAAAAATGCATTAATTCAAACCAAAAGAGACAGTAAGAGAGAAAAAAAAATCAGTTGCAAAAGCAGGAATTAAAAAGAAATCTCACAGGTCAAAGAGAGGAGGGACTATCAACAAGGATAACAATAATAGGGTAAAGACTGTGGAAGAATCCATCCCTATATAAGGAATACCTAGTCTGACTTCCAAGGAAGGTGTAGCAGGAAAAGGGTTAAAATCAGGATAGCAACTGCAAAGGACACAAACAGCAGGGTGAATTTAGAGTATGGGGCAGTATTGGAGGGGTACAGAAGGTTTAAGATGAGGAAAGATCAGGAAAAATTTTAACTGTGAAGAAAAGGAGGTCATATTATGCCATTATGCTCTCACTGCTAAGCACTTGTGAGATGTTTTAAAAGTTTTCCCTACAGACCTCATGGTCCAGCAGATCCTGTTCCAGCTGCAGGACCTTCTTAAGGGCAGGAATAACATAATTCTGCCTTTTGCGTAGAAAGTCTTGCTCCTGTATGCAGAGGTCAAATCCTAAACGCACATCAAGGTGGTCTGGGCTGGAGAAGAGATCAGGAAAAATGAATATTCCATTTTATTATTGGTAGACAAGATCAGAGTTTCCAATGCAATAAAATAAACCTGTTCCACAAAATACTACAGGATACAGGAGGTCCCTTTCCTACACTCCCAAGCAAGTATACAATGCTGCATGAAAGAAGGATAGAAAAAAGGACTGATAAATTTCTAAGCAGCTATCAAAATAAAACTTAAGGAAAGACATTCCTGCAGCTAATTTCTGAGACATCTGCTATCTGGATTCTCTCATATTTTAGTTTGCACTGATGGCTATAGGAAAAACTTTTTGTACTTTTTTGAGTTGGGCAGAAATTTTGCCTACTTCATAATCAACAATGCCAGGTGATCAGCTGCGCTTTTGCCCAGTGTAAAAGAAAAGGTAAAAGACTGTGCTGAGCATAACACTGGGTAGCATAATTGGCTTGTAATATTATTCTTTCTATTTTATGAATATTGTTCATTATTCATGTCTCAGTATGGGTTGTCTACATATATTACATGACACTACATACAGTTGCTTCCAGCTCGTGTGAATGCCACATCACCTGGTCACACGACCTACTGTCCTGCTGTGAGTGCCTCCTCCCCAGTAAAGAACCTAGAGTGAGATGAATTCAGCTAAGTACAACCTCCAGGAGCGGCCAAGTCTCTTACCAGTCTTCTGCCTTCGCATATAAATCAAATCCTTTATCCTGGAAAGCAAGAATGTGAACAATGTGAGTGCTGACAACCTGCTTCTTCCCTGCAGCCTGAGGAGAAATTTTAGCTTGTGCCATCCCACCAATGTGGGTACAAATCAGGAGCTCTGAATAATCCAGCAGCCTATGCAGATTGACTGTAGTGTTTTACTGAAAGGGAAGTTGCTCAGTAATTTCTAATGTTTTCTAGTAAATGTAACATCTGAGGATAACTGCTGTTTGTGGAGTAATGATAATGTATATCTGACCCATCTCTACTGACAGTACCTCTTAGGCAGCCAGGTGGGCTGCAGCCACACTGTGATTCTACACAGCAGCAATTGTTCCCCCCTTTCTGTGCCTTATACCCCACAACAGTCGTGATCCTTTCATTCTATATGGATTTTTTTAACCATGAGTCTAAAAGTGCTTTGTAAAGCATGGTCAGCATCAGCAGAAGTCTGACGCTACCTCAGTCAGTTCAGGTGCCCCACTGGTGTGCGAGAAGGGGAAGAGCAGAGCTTCAAAATTTAGTGTGAAGTCAGATCAGGATGGAGCAGAAAGATGCCCCATGTACCCACATCTGTTCAAACAGAACAAGGCACAACCTGGCCTAATTGCTGAAAGACCTACCAGTGTTAGGCTGTGGTGTTTTTGTCTGCAGGCTTTCATTGTCAGAAAGCACCATGGTAATCATCAGGGGGATGCAGACTTCCACATTCAGGTTTCTCAGCCTCTCCCACAAAAAAGCAGGCACTCACCTCTGCTAGGATCATGTTTTTTCCACTTGGAATGGAATGAAGTTCCACATTTGGAGAGCCTGTATCATACACATTTGACTGCTGAAAAAATACAAATAAACCCAGGTTTATATTGTAAGGAATGTTACTCTGCCCACAATGCAAATTAGTGTTATGGTGTCTGATATTTTACATGCCATTATTATGTTTTATAAAGCTCAGTTGTAACATACTGAGGAGGGAGGTCGTTTCTTCCCCGGTAGTGTAACATCCAGCGTTGGCTGCTTGTATCTGGCATAGTGAAATTTGGCAGGAGAGGAGGAGCTGGAGACCAGATTAGGTCCCAGCATAATGTCCTGGGTGCCTTCATAAGAGCCTTGCACTTTAAAGGAGAATTCTTTTTCTAAGGAAATGACACAAAAGCAGACACAGATTAGTTTTCGTATCAAAACTGGTGACAAAAATTCTTACAGAGTCTATCACAAGGCTGTTTCGATGTTTTGGATTTGTTGGGTTTTTTTAATTCTTACATTAAGCCAATTGCATTCATAACATTAGCACATCAGTTAAAAATAGCTGATGGAGAAATAACCTTACTTGATTTCTTCTCCTTTTTCTTCTTCTTCTTCTCAACCACCTGAACTTCTAAGCAGCAGATTTTGCGAGACTGTAAGAGACGTGAACAGTAAAATACCTCATGGCAGGGAATTTTCCAATATGACAGTCTGTTTCCTAGTCTAAACGGGACACAACCAGGGCAAGGTGGGAGTGCAGTGTGGATGAACAGGCTTGCAGAAGAGAGAAGATAAGGACAAAGCGAAAAACAATACTTTCAGGATCCTAGAGATGTGAAGGACTGATTTAAACAAAGTTCATGAGCAAGCAAAGATAATAAATGAGAAAATGTCAGGGATGGGAAGTCCTTGTGTAAAAAGCACAGTTATGAATGTGGGAAATGACATGTGCATGGGACAAACCCTCTCACTTCAGCAATATGGGAATTCGGGAGGAACGATGTCTAGGGAAGAATTCACTGCTGCACAGATGTCTCAGACCTAAACCACTTCCATGTGTTTCCTTTGCAATAGCAAAGGGGTGTTGGGATGGGGAATTTCCATGCTGCTCCAGCCACAGCCTCTCCAGAGGTGCCATCCACAAGGATGTGTCACGATGAAGTGAGAAATGGCAATGTTTCAGTGCTGGCTTTCTCAGCCAAGGGGTATGTTGTCCTGATGACTGTGAATCAAGTGAAACAAGTGTGGCAACAGGACAAGATGATGAAATACAACACTCACCACTAGCACTCCATTAGTAATGATGGTTTCAGGAGGGCCTGAACTAGGAAACAGAAAGAAAGAATACATTTATAATAACTCATCAAAATTACAGTATAGTTCATGAGCCCCACCCTTCTTCTGATTTTCCTCTTGCATATTTTTAGCTGTATATTGGATTTGAAAGAAAAGTCCCAGGAGACTTGCTGTACAAGTTTCCTCGCTCTACTATGTCAAGGCACAATTGTCATCCTACTGGCTCATCCAGTCCTGGAGCTCAGCAAAAAAAATGCCAAAGGTGCTGTGAGGCCAAACCGTGTAGTGATTTTATGCTGAGTCCCAAGCTGAGGCCATGGATGGTTTCATGGAATCCAATCTTTAAAAAATCACAGTTTTTTGGATGATGGAACAATAAGGGCTCTGTATCAGAAATCCAGTGCATTATTCCATGTTGTGTTTTGAAGGGAGGTGGACCCTCTTGTTGATCTCAAACACAAATGCATAACAAACCAGCAGCATTCTGGTCTTAAATAATGTTCACTACATTAAACAAAGAAAAGGTTTTAGGGTGTTCTCCCTGTTTGCCTGAAGTTCATGGGAGGTCATCCTGGCATGCACCCATTTGTCAACACAGCTCATAGCACAGATTCCTTGGGAATGATGCACTCTGGACAATCAGACTAGATTATTTCATGCATCTGAATTGCTGTTTCTTTTTGCTCCAGGTTATGTTGCATTTCATGTTTACTCACATATTATCCAAGGCAAATCCCACCTCCAACTCCTCTTGTCTCTGGAAAATAAGGAAAGGAAAATGTTTTTGGTACTAATTTACTGGCAGTTCTCATAGTGCAGGTTCTCATTCTCACAATCTAGGTATGCATGCGCTGTTTGTGACAGGCAGAGCATTTAAAATAGAGGCACACTCTACCTCACATCTGTGTGTCTTGAGCCTCAAGATTCTTTACTGATAGGAAGCTTGTGGATGGCTGTAATAGGAGTTTTTACGACAGAAATTGCTTGGCTTTCCTGCTCCTGCTGGGGCCTAAGGGACAGACCTAGGAGGAGATGTTGTCTCATCCTGAGTCTGCCAGCAAAGAGAAAGGGCATCTGCTGAAGCGGAGAGTCAAAGCCTTCTGGTGTCAGGAGGAGAAATGGTGACATGCAAAGCAGCTGTGGAAGAGGAAAACCTCTTTGTCTGGCAACAAGTTGAGGGCTTTGGGACAGACAAATGTAAATTTGACATTAAGGCCTGGTCTGTGAAGTGGTAAAAAAGAGTATAATCCCCAGGGGAAAGAAAGTACAGGCAAGAGGAAAACAAAAGTGGAGACATAAGGGATGATGAACAGCGAAGTGAGATCATGCTGTAGGCTACTTAGCTGCTCAAATTACCCACTGAATTAAAGACACCAAAAAGTTAATAATATAGGACAAAAAAGTTTACAAAGGCTTGAAGAGTATGATCTCTAACTGGTGTAGCTGTGCAAACACAATAAGAAAAGGCGTGGATACGGCACCTGTAACCACTCCAAGTGATCAGCTGGGTTACAAATAGCCAATGTTTTAATTTCACCAGAGCTTAATGGAAGTCCACACACTGCTTTGGTATTTTACAAGTAGTGAAATTGTCAAATAAGGCATTTAAAGACAATGAACTGCAGTGTGGAGCTTGGGTGTGTGCAGATAAGGTAATTCCTCAACTGAATGGTGCACAATAGATGCACAAGAAACTGGAAGGGAACTGGAAAAGGAGAATGATAGACAGAACATACTGGGAGGTGGGATGTACAACTTTCAGTCTCCCTGGACATTCAAAATAGGATGATTTCTTGCTGCCAAGCTGGGTGGCATGACTGAGACTTTATTTCAATGCCCATGCCACAGTCCATAATTAGCAACTAGTCTGGTTTGACATTTAGTTCTGATCACAGAGTTTTTACTTTCTAATTATTAGGCTAAGTATTAAGTTATGACGAAAGCATCAGGTACTGGCATGGACACCCTCCTCGACCCTTGATGGGGGCAGGCTCAGCAAAGCGACAATTTTGCCAAGACACCTGAAATTTGTGAGCCTCTGTGGCCAACACCAAACCCTTCAGTATGCCTAAAGACCCAGGTGTGAAGACGTTTTCCCATGTCAGAGAGAAAAACAACTTATTTTTATGTGGCTATGCAGCTGACATGCAAGAAGGAAAAAAGGCAAAATGTTACCATTTTAGAAAGAAAAGCTAACAAACAATCTTTGCAAGCTATTCCATTTCTTATTTCAGACCTCACCTGTGAATCACACTTGAAGTGCATGAAGACTTCCTCTCCCAGGGAAAGTTTGGCTATGTCAAAGTACACTGTGAAGAGGTGGTCATCCTCAGTAACCACATCCTTATCATAGAGTGCCAGCTCCAGCACATTCTGGGAAAGGAAGGAAAGGAGTTTAGAAATATGTCAGGTACTGTTAAGCTAACAAGATCCTGGGGACAACTGTTTTAGTCAGCTGCTGTGAGAAGTGGGAGGACATAAAGAAAAAGAAGAGGAATGGGAGGAAGTGGAGGGGAAATCAACTGCATGTTGGCACCAGCCTATGAGGTGGAATGAGAAGAAATCACAGACTTTTCAAATGCCATATTCTCCCCACAGCTGAGAGAGACAATCGTCTTTCATGGCATGGAAAACCATCATGAGGATATGAGTTATTCTCACATTTTTCTGCATCTTTCATTGCCTCTTGAGAAAATTGCTTATGTCCCTTTACAAAAGGATAAAACCTCTCAGTTGCTCCCTAGGTCAGTTACCAGAAAAGTCCCAGTTCAGTACCTTGACCTGACTCTGGATCCTGAAGTAGAAAGTTTCATTCCAGACTGGGTCTTTGCAATTCTTGACGGCTTTAGTCTGAAATTTGTCATTTGAAGCAGTTGGCAGCCACAGGCTCACGTAGCAATCAGTATGGCTCACTGTATGTTAAAAACACAAACACATCTAAAATGAGCATTTGCTCTAGAAGAAAGAATGAATTGAACAATATGAAGTTTTGTTTTCAAACAGAGACACTATGATACATATTGACATATTTGTTCAACATAAACATTACCACTTAGGTAGGAGGAATGGAGAAAAAAGAAGGGTGACATGACTCTTTAAATGAATGTGATTAGAAATATAATAAATACATTAAAAGCGAAGGGTTTTCGCCTCCTTCTATGTCATCAAAGAATCAGTTTAGCCAAGGATAAAAAAAAATTCAGGACAAATGCAGCAAGTGTTAAGGAAACAAAGTGGTATCTTCTCTCTTAGCTAAACAGAACAGTAAAAAAAAGCTTTCTGGTTTCTGCATAAGTAAAAATACAATCTTCTATTATATTTTAGTTCCAGGCCAGCATAAGAGGAGCTACACAATGTAACAACATCTGATGGGCTTTTGTCTGGGAATGCTGGCACACAGAGAATTAGGGTACGGTAGTTTGGATTACTTACCATTGAGAAAGCTTTGAGTACAAGCTAAATTTGGGATAAGGCTACTCAGCTTTCAGTATTTACTCCTTTAGTGCAACCATTTTGTGTTCTTTGCTACATAAATACACTCCAGAGGAAAACATGGGAGATCTTTCCCCAATTTTTCTTTCAACAGACCGCAGAGCTTTTACTGCTCCCTTTGGGGACACAGAGAAATGGGTGTGATAGGCACAGCTGTGACCTTATGGGGTTACCTCTGCACAGAACAAGGGCTGATGCAAAGAAGAGCAACACATTCTGTGCTCATTGCTGGAACCAGAACACCAACGACAGAACTTTCTCCATTCATGGAAGAAATCTAGAAAGCACCTTTTCTTGGAGCAGGACTAGCTATTAGCCCATGGAGGTGACAGGGACCATATAGAGCACTGCAGATACTTACAGACATCTGCCTGGTGGATATTTCTTGCTCTTATGACTCTCACAGTCAGTAAGTAACACAGAGAGGATTCTATCTGCAGGGAAAAAACCAAACATACAAAAGAAAGGAATGAATGCTAAAGTTAGATAGCATATTTAGAAGACACAAGTGATCAAGAGAGATAAACACCCAACTCAGGAACAATTTCGTTGAATTTTCTACACGATTATGAAATGGCCAATACATTTACTTTCCTGTTAACATCTAAATCAAGTACTAGACTGAAATACGTATTTTATTCTGTAGCATCATATGAGGATTTATCTTATTAGAGCATTTATTTGTTTCTTATCTAAAATTTGACGGCACAAAGTGCTAAGATTCAATCCCAGCTTGGGAGAAGGTTTATTTTTTAAATTTCCAAGGTAGAAAATGAAGAGATGCTTCAGACCTTATTCAAGTGATAAAATTATTATTGTGGTGATTACCTTCCATCAAATGATTGAATATATTTGGTCTCCTGGGTTATTGGATATGATTTTCTCATATTCCTGCTCTTTTATATGTACAGTACTCTGCAGAGTTAAATGCTGACCTCTGATCCCGAAACAGATTTTAAGATCAGAGAAGGAGATTGCTGCTTTGCAGTTCCACCATGCTACTTACTATGCATGTGTTTTTCATTTACAGGGATATGGCTGCTCTCTTGAGTTAAGGTCACCTCTGATTTTTTCTTGTGAGAAGTTTATCTCTAGTTTTGAAATAAGTAAACTCTTCACATCTCAAGCTTCTTTGCACTGTTTTGCATAAGAAGTGTAAATAATGTTTTACACCTGATAAGAAACTTTTGTTTGTTCATTTTGGCTTTTCTCTCTCATATTAGCCCATGTTTCTGACCTCGTGCATGACTTCTTAGCCTCTCCTGTTGCTGTTCTGATCTCATATTGGAGTCAAAACATGAGTTCATATCTCCTCTCCTTTTACCATGAAATAAACAAATAAATAACTTCCACATAACCTTTTATTTCTACCATCATGCAGGGCGGGGAAAACATAACATGCTGGAATATAAATCAGCCAGAAACTTTTGCTCCAAAAGACCTAAAAGGCACTTAGCACAACTATGGGGCCATGGACTGGTAGAGACTCCTCCTATACTGCAAAATGACTATGAAAGACGATCACCAGCCCTGAAGTGGCATTAGCATGACACTGACCTCATTAAACCCACTGAGAAAGAAGTGTGACACAGGTGCTGCAGGAAAGGAGAGCAAGACTTTTAGTTGGGCTGTCTGAGCAGAACAATTTGGTATGTACTGTATTAACAATATAATAAAAAGTGAAGTGCATCAGTGTTCATAGGCTGAATGGAATATATGTCCATGTGATGTCTCTCCAAATGTTTAACCTGAGTGTATCAATGCAGGGAACCAGGGCTAATGAACACATGTTGTTGAGACTGGGGGCAGTTAGCAAGTAGGCTGATGAAGAAACAGGTAAAATCAGCCTGGAGGTAATCCAAGCATCCCATTACAGCAAAAGGCACCAAGAACATTCATGCTGTTCAGCTGCACAGCAGGTCACTGGATGTGCAAATCAAGGGTGTCAAACCACTGCAAAGGGTCCCAAGAATAGCTGTGGATCAGACCACCAAGGGCACTTGAATTCATGTCTACAACCTAACTCCTAAAGGCACAGAAATGAGGCAGGTACAGAAAGTGCTCAATAATTACAGAACCTGTAACTGATGCTTCCAGTAGCTGGCTTTGGAGAAGGCAATTCCTGGAAGGGCTTAACTCAGTTTCATGGATCAGATTCCCTGAAGCCACCTTCATGGTGATCCTCATGTGCCAAGAAGGCAGAGCAGATTGAATAAAATACTCAGGCATGTGGAAGTGGCCTGTCATGACCAAGGAGCCTTGGCTTAGACATCACAGAGCTAAAAATAACAAATGACCAAAATCCTGTCAGCTTTGTGAGTTTTGCCTAAAAAAATTGACGTGTTTGGTGTGTTCTTCTGAAACTGCCGTGACCCCTGAAGTGTAGGGAGTTTTATTTCAGGGTGTATTTTCTCATCTTTGGGTTTTCCATTCAGCTAATCAAGAAAAGGTTGGCTGTTCCTTGAGCTGTGAGCACAGCACCTGTTGCTCAAACAGAACAAGGGGGAGTTCCTAATTACTACTAAAGGGCTTCAAACTAGAGAAGGGAAGGGTAAAAAACTTTCTGGCACATCTAGTCCTCTCATTTCCTAGAGGAGAGATTTCATGTCTGAAGGCTCCTGGGAATCTATTAGCTTTTACTAGAGGCCAGAAGAGGGATTAATTCAGGAAATCAGGTGCTGAAAATCCACTTGAAGCTTCTGCCATACTATTGTGAAAATAAATGGGGTCATTTTCCAGCTCTTGCTATCTACACTGGCAGTAAACCTGTCCTTGTGCTTTAGCAAGACATATGTAGAGAAAGCCTACTGAAACCCATCCTTTTAAAGATACTAGTATTGTTTAAACAGATTTTTCCCCATGTGCCAAGGACGGAAAACCACACTAAGAATTTAACATGAAGCAAGACTATGTAAGTGGGATGATCAAAAAGATAAGCGGGACAGTGTTTCATGAAGGGAGCTGGATGGGTTACAGTAGCTAATTACACTGTTTGGCAGGTGCTGAACCCTATCTGTCTTCACCCATCCTCCACCCAGCAGGAAAGTCCCCTTTAGTTTCCTTTTGAAATTCTCCTTTGCAGTACCTTTGTAAGAGAAGTCCTCTGTTTCCCATCAGGATTCAGCTGCATAGTTCCGTCTCCTTGTTGAGGGGTTTGAGAGATCAGGTCCTGGAAAAAGAAGGGCCAACCTTATTCCTGGAAAAACCATCATGTCTCTTAAAGGCAATCCACACTGGGAATTAAGAACTTCAGAGCCCCAGGGACAGGGAGCCCATGGTCAGTGCTGGCTGCAGAGCCTTGGCAGGAACCGGGATTTCCTGCGGTGCCCGGTGCCATTGCCTGGGCTGTGCTTGCCCCAGTAAGCCTGAGCAGAGGCGTAGCAGCCAGGTAAGGTCCACCCTTCATGACACACGGGGAGGGGAAGCAGGTCCTGGCCCTGGCTGTTAAAGGCACAGCAAACCTGTCTGCCATAAACACACCCTGTCATTAGTCTTTCACCTTGAATTACACCTCCATGTTATTTAATACTTATTATAAAGCTGCATATATGGTGTCTCTGAAATTAATAAACCCCCTAAATATTCAAAATGCTCCCCTTGTAAATAAGCTCTTGCTCCCCAAGTAGTTTGCATTTTCTTCCTGTGGTTTACTATGATTTTTAAAGTTTCGATATTGAGGTCTCATCCTGCGTAGAGTCATTATAGTTAATGGTAGGTCAAGAAAGTAGTATCATCTTTGCACTACATGCAGCACAACCACTTGAGATCCCAGCTGCCTTGCTTTGCTCTGCACCCTTCTTACCTGAGACAAAATGCCATCTTGGTCCATTGTGGTCGCGTTCACACACACGTCCAGTGTTATCTGCAGCAATGGTACCTCACATCTCCCAGCTTCCACAGACACCAAGAGTTCAAACTGCCTCATACGCAGGTGAGCAACTATTTTATAAACTGACTCAGAGCCCCACCTCTGACTGGTTTCTTAAAACCAGTTACTCCCCTCCCATTTTCTTATGGTAGGAAGCTGAATCCTGTGGTCAAATAAGTAGGAAAAAATACCTATGCCTATATAGGAGGTGGAAGTATTGTGTTTGAGTCACTTTGCTCTATTCTGGCCAATAGCAGGTTTATAACTAAACGTTAGAGAAGGATGCCGTCTTACCTGAGCACTGAACTTTCAACTTAGCAAGACCTCAAAGCCCACAGAAAAACATATGCCATAATAAGATACAGCAACAGTATATAAATTGAATTTAGGTTAACTGTGACAGTAAGCAGATAACAATAAAACAGCCAATGAGAAGAAAAAAGAGAGACACCACACTATTGCTCTCAGACTAACCTGGTTATTACAAAAAACAGTTTAAGGCTTTCTGAACCACATGCCCCTCCAATCCCAGGTCCAGGCATGCAGAGCAGCACACTCTTGTATCTGTGGTTTATATCTACTCAGCCAAGGTCCAGCAGGGCTGGGTATCTCCTCAAGTCATTGTATTCCTTCCCTCTTCTTTTCTATGGTTTGTTATTATTATTTTTGTGTTTAGATGTGGAGTCCTGAAGCAATGACTTTCCCTAGCTTAGCTCCACCTCCATGAATACTTCTGCATGGTTTTCAAGCTCAGAGTGACTCTGGCTGCAAACTAGCTGCATTTAAGTGCCCCTGTCTGACCCAATGAAACCTGCCAGCCAGATGCAAAACTCAGCCCTGACCTCACGCTGCCCTCCCCAAAGTCCTCAGCACAACTGTGACACCACTGCTGGGGCAGGACACCTGCCCCTGTCCACACACAGCTGACCCCTGTGCCATCGGAACTGGCACGGCTCACAGCTCACAGGAAGAGAATTACAAAAGGCAGCCAAAGACTGTTGCATCATCCACAGATACTAACAGATCAAACTTTCTGGAGAAAGGGATTCCTTTGGCTTTCCTGCTTCCCCAGTACATTGTCTATGAGCAAAAAAGTGTTCATTCCCTGAGCATTCTTGAGCTTAGTGGTCAAACATTGCCACCGGCCAGCACAGGTTCCCTTTTGCACATTCCCATGCAAAATAGCCAACTTGGTAGAATAAATTTTTGCCATAGGCTACGGTATTTCATAATGCCATGAAGGATTGTGTCTACACACATGGCATGCTTCCTCTGTGTGCCAGCTGCAATGAGGTAGCTTGATGAAATGCATTTTTCATTAGGTCACGGAAAATTGGCAGCACTGGCATCTGTCAGTCATGTTTAAAGACAGTGCTTTACTATTACGTTTCCTTGGAGGGAAAAGCTACAAACCAGATTGTCCCCAGGATGGGGCTTCTGAGGCTTTCACTCCCACAATGCCAGTGGCCAAAAAACTCTCATTTTTATGAACAGCATTTGTAATCTATATCAGAGACAGCCCTTGCAGGAGGGAGGGACCATGGCTCACTCTGTACTCCTGCCATCTATCTCTGAGACATTCCTTTATCCATGATACCCACAGCAAGTATTTGGTATGCTCTTTGCAGAGATAAAAACAGTTTTGTTTTCCAGGAACAAGGAACACACTGTGAACCTGAAGCATATTACTGAAATGCCTGAATATGTGGAGCAAGGCAGAATGTTCATTTTGCAAACAAGCCTTTATTGTCTGGTAGTGTATACACAAAATTTTTACACGTAAATAACATTTCTTCAGAACTGGAGGCGGTATGAGTATATGGCTAAAAACGATGTTTTTCTTTTCACAACAGGGTTTTCAGGTAAAAATGGAGGCAATTCCCAGGATTATATGCAGAGCACATAGCGTCATATTTCTCATCGTGACTAGTGAAACTACCACAGAACAAACAAACAAAAAAATATCAGCAGAAGTGCAAAACCTAAACAGTTTCAAACGTTAATATTTATGCTGTGATCTTTAGGTTTGCAACATTAGGCTATAGTTGCACAAAAATTCAAGTTTTGGTTTGATATAATAAATGACAAAAGTGTTGGAAAAGTCATTGTGAACCAATTTGTAAAGATAATTTGTCATCTCTCCTTGCTAAAATGAAAATCCTCAGAGCATCATTCTGTAACAAGCCAAGCATGTTATTTGGCTGTGAATGAATCCTGTTATTTTCAGGTTGGGTTCCCTGGGCTGACGAGGTAGGCAGTCTATTAAAAAGAAGTTATGTTTCAAAACAAAGATGTTTTATAAAATATTAACATGAAATGTTTCAACTTACCCAAGCATTTTCCCTGGTTTATTTTAGTCCCACATTATAATATCTAGTTGAGATTTTTTTCTGAGTGAATAGACTCTTTGTTCAAAATTTTCCCAGTTGTCTTTAGGATGTAAAACTTATTAATAAGTGTGTTTTCAATTTGACTTGCTCCTGAAGTGCAAAAGTTGTTATGCATTTGTAATTTTTACAGCTCACCCTCAGCACAGTTCAGAACACTTAAAAAAAGGCACTTTCAATAAAATAGAAAATGAAGGAAGATAAAAATGCAAGCCCAAACAAATGTAATTGGCGGTTTTGTGCTAGGTCCTATGCATGGTCTTCGGATTGTTTTAAGATGGTTTTAGTTGTTGCAGACTACTGACTCACTTCTGCTCAGTTTGTACAGGCAGAACCAAACAAATAAGAATTTTTGTTGATAGGCATATGACCTAAACTATTTACATGGAGTAAGACAGCAAAGTTTTTATTGTCTGTTGGAAGTAAAATATTTTCAAGTGCTTTTTTTTTTTCTTAATTTAAGGATTGTATTTTATTGTGCGAAATAACAGGGAAAAAAAGATCTAGGGTGTTTTATTTTGAAAGCTTCAAATTAAAGTGTTGAGGTTTTACATACTGTCTCAGTACAAACCAAATTGAAATTGACATAAATTAACAGGGAATTTTGATGTGCCCAAATTACACCCTTTGCTTTAAAAAAAGTTTTTATGTGAAAAGTCTTACGCCACTTCCTCCTAAGTTGCTCCTTCCCATCACAAATGATTCATTCACAGCCCAAGAGAGCCCAGGATGTGGATGCGAATCATGGGGCTGGTTGAGTGCACACACTTGTCCCTCTTGCATTTCCAGCCCCTGTGGCTGCTCTTTGAGACACTTGTGAAGCAGAGTTGACCCAGGGATCCAATACCAGCTTCCAGTTATGTCTCAGGTTCTTTTTGTTTTCCTGGGCTGGTTGCACCTTTGTGTTCCACAAAGCAGAACTGTGAGAGCAGAAGTTTATACTCTCTTCTTATGGCCTGAAGTTGTGTTGGCTGGGTTGTATAACTGTAGCACTTCGGTGGTAAAAAATTGTTTTCCTTATGTCATATATTATAATAAGTTAGGCTTAAAATCATGCTATTTAAAAAAATCTAACAAGTATTTTAGGCAAAGAGTGTTCTACAGACAACCTTAATGTATGGAACAAAACAAAACATGTAAAAATTTCCCACACAATCAGAGACCACTTCTTGGGACTGGAAAAACCCCAGCAAACCGCTGCACCAGCTGGGGTAGTTTCTGTAGTGCAGAATGGCCACTGTTTGAAAAAGCTATGTCCCTTCTGGGCCCTAGAGCAGGAAAAAAACTCTTCTGAGTAGATAAGGGCAGTTGGACAGGCAATCAGCACATTTTCTGCCTTCTCCTTTGCATCGCTGTCTGCAAGGCCTGCATAATCATCTGAGAGTTGTTGAGGATGTTGTACTCGCTGAGATTCAGCAGCTTGCGGTAGTTGTCATCGGTGTATCTGACTGAGAACATGCAGTAGGGGGAACAGCAGCTGGTCAAATCAAGTTGGCCTTCCTCCATCTCTGAGCAACAGCGCTTGACACCTGGAGGGAAAGAGTTGTTGTTGCTGTGACACGTTGTTTACCTCAATCAGTGTCAAACTGCCTACAAAAGCTCCAAGAGTGGGACTTTCCTCCTGAAGAAAATTCGTAGGGTTTAAACGCACAGTGCAGGTCATGTGTCACCACCCTGGTCAAGAGAACATTGTGGGTCTGAAGTGAGGAGGGCACAAGGGAGAAGTGAGGGATGGCACTGTAATGTTCATCTACAGCTTACTCAGAAACTTCTGTCTCATTAAAGCCATGGATCAGGCAAGGAGGTCAGCCTGAAAGGGCACTCCAAAAGCCACTGTCAATGTACTGCAGGTCTTACCCTGGGCAGCTGGGATTTCAATGAACCTCAGCTGAGGAAGATCAATTGCTAGTAAGAGAACAGAATTTAAATGAGAAAGGAGCAATAGAAACATGTGGAAACTGAGAGTTCCTGCAATGATGAATAAGGTCCAGAGTGCCTGCCATCAGGATCCATCTCTGCCTTTCTGTTTCTTGTGTCATGCAAATTCCACAACAGCAGAATCTTGGACTTAACCTCCCTGCTACCTAGGAGCAGGGAAAATGCATCCTAGTAACCTGCAGTAAAGAAAAGGAATACAAAGCAGGTGGCCTGCCAGAAAAAGAGTGACAGGCTCTGAACACAACACAGTCAGTAAAATGATCCCTGGGCTGATGCTACACCAAAATGAGACACGCTGATCTTAACATTGCAGGATTTCAGCCTGAAAGGCAGGTTCTTGCTCCTCCACCATTCAGATGTGACACTGATTCCTCAAGGGTAGAATTAAATACCTGGACAATAGACAATATATGCAGGGGGAAATAATCTGAGAGAGCTATACTTTTCACAGGAAAAAGGCTTTCTCAAATAGGTAAGAACACTTCAAGTAACAAATGGGAGAAAGGTGAAGGTAAACATGATCCAAAAGACATGGGCTGTGTCTGTTCTCTTAGGGCCACGAGGAAGACATGAGTGAACCTTAAAGCTTTTGCCGGGATGGGGAAAACAAGTTTAATTAGCTGAAGTGCTCCCCCATGAACCCAGCCAGCAAAGATGGCCAGCAGCAAAGAAGGCCACTCTGTCCGAGTCAGGGAAGCAGTGGTGTCTTTTATTGAATGCTTTGCCACGACTTGTAACTTACCAGGTGCTTTGTACTCTTGGAAGGTATCATTCACAAGGGGAAGAAAAATCACAATCGGGCATCCTGGCAAATCTGAATCTTGGAAGATGTAGCACTCCTTCAGATTTTTCTTATCTTCATCAGTCAAAGAAATTGTTGGGAATGGGATTTTCTGCTCTGAGTAGTATTTACAAGCCTTATCTAGAGACTGGAGGATCACAAAAATGGTCAGCATTGGAAATCAGCTTCATTGTCTGAAGGCCCCAAATTGTCATCTAGTATTAAGGTTTAGTGACTCAGATCCATAGGGTGAGTTGCTTCTTATCAAGGTTTACTCTACACATAATTACCACACATGGCAACCACATTGCTAATCACAAGCTGTAAACACAACTTCAGAATTAAAGAATTCACCCAGGACACTGTTTTTGTTTAAAAATTGAAGCAATTTGCGGAAGTTCAGGGTAAAGCATCAGTTTCAGCAAATGAAAGAGCCTGTGTTAATACATTGTGTAGAATTTAATAGAAAAGAAAATCACATTAAGAAAATGTTTAAGGTATCTTATTGTGTGCTTGGAAGCCAGGAGATAAGAAAGTTAAGTTTGAATATGCAATTATGCCTCTGCCTGTGTACGCATTATGACACTGTGTTAATCGAGACCGATATTCTACTGAGAAAGCCTGAAGTACTGGGCTATGCTATATCTTTTCCTTGAAATGTTTAATAAAATATCATGTCCTAATATGCACTGTGTTATTTACTCTGCACCATCTAATAGTGAACACTATCAAGCAGAAAAAGGTTTCTGCTAAAGTATTTAAAATTGTAGCAGCCTTCTTTTGTAAGTTTTATCTAGATGCTCATCACTGAATTTTACTTGTAGCATCTTATTTGTCAGCCCAAAAATCATCTGCTGCTGATATCCACTTAACCCTTTTTATATTCTAACTTGAGTCAGAAGAAATCACTTCCTCATCTTAATGAATATTCCTGCGCAGGGTCTGGAAACCTGCTTGATTCAGCATAAAGCAGAAGAGGATCCTCCCATCATTCTGGAAGAGACCATACTGACATCCCCTTGAATAATTCAATGTGTTCATAAACCAGCAAAAAAGGGTCCAGGAATGGCAGGAAGAAATAGGAACAGTATTAATCACTACAGTGAAAAATATAGGGGAATGCAGATGTTATAAACTGAACAGCTGATAAAACCAGTTCTGGATGCTACAGGCTGGGCATTTACAAGTAAAAGTAGACACAACACATGGTAACAAGAATGTACTCACTGATGTATGTGATCCAGTAGTATAACTTAGATATATGATGACATCCACTTCCCTCTGCGGCCTTAAAAGTGGTGCACTGCTGGTATTGATGAAAAATCCAGCATCTATCATGCCCAGGTGATCAGAATTTTGCATCAGCTGGTTGGGACGTGAGTCTAACACAGTGTCTAAAAGGAAAATATTTTTTGAATAAGAATAGATCTGCGGGTATTTTGACTGGAAAAAGAAGCGTAAGGTGGAACTGACCATTCCAGAGGCCTGGTTTAATTTAATTGCCACACTACTAGATCATCAAACAGGCATGAGAAGGACTGCAAAACACCTAAGCTCCTGTTTTGAAAAATCTGTGTTGAGTTTCCAGGCATACATTCCATTAATGTCACACTTGTTAGTGCCAGTAAGTTATATCTAATAATTAACCTAAATCTGCCTTGCTTCATTTCAGTCATTGTTTCATCTTCTCTCTGTCATTGATTTGGAGAACAAATTATTTTCAATCCTTTATACATTTGGATTTATACCTCCCACTCAGTCCCCACTTCTTTGGACTAGAAAGCCCCATTCCTTTCCAGTTTTCTCTTATAGGTGATATTTTCTTGGATATTTCAGGTGCCTCTGAAGTTAGAGGCAAATTAAGCCTCCCATGTTCACTCTGATCTCTGCCATTTAAATTTGGTTCTGTCAGCTTCAAGTCTACCCTCTCAGTCTGGACTGCAGAAGTCTCAGCTGAAGCAAATGAACACAAACATTAGGTCTTAAATACCTGGCAACACTGAAGTCTTAGTGTCTTCTCTCCATTCAGAAAATAAATGTTCTCTCGGGAGGATTTTTATCCCCTGCCAAGCCCGACAGGCCTCTTTCCTAAATTCCCCACCCCAAAACTAGCTGAAAATGATGCCAGTTAAATATTAGTTGCCCTCACCTTTCCAGCAACAGAAGTGCTGGTTCTCCATGTAGCTGTTGTGCAGCTGGTAGCCCTTCAGGAAATTGTGGTGCTGGGCGACAGAGAAGCGGTCGGTCAGTGCTCCCCGAAGGGCGCTGGACAGGGGGCCAGGGGGGGTGTACATGCGAGTCCTCAGCTCGTGGGGCCTTGTGGGCAGCACCGGGTCTTCATCTAGAGGAGGGGAGAAAAAGTGGTGAACTGCTTGTTAACTAATATTCCCTGCTGGTTGCCCTGGCGCAAAGGCGTTCTCAGGGGCTATTCTTGGATGGTTCAGTAAACACACACAAACTCTTCTGAAGGAAAGGAATGGCTGCTGGGCAAAGCTCTGCTGATGGTCTTAAGCTTTGGCCTGAAGACAGTTCATTAGAAGCAATCTTTACTCTTGGAAAAAGGACACCTTAAGGAAATCAAGCAATTCAGAAAATGTTCAGTCAGAAGTTAAATATCCTCACAGGAAGATAGCATGAAATAGAGGCAAGCATGGGGAAGAGGAGGCTGATGGATATGCTACTGCTTAGTCAGATGGGCAACAACAGCAATCACAGGGTCTATTGCAACAGTGACAGCTGCTACCCAATAATCACTACATGAGCATATGCTTAATCAGCAGAGTGAGAGCACCCCAGGAAAACCTGGGGCATACATTCATATTCAGAAACTATGCGTAGTTTAGGGGGTGGGTAGATGGCATGTGGGTCAAAAGCAGAAATGGCACAAGGTGTGGTTTCTAGAAATGACAATCTGCTTTTCCAGCTCAAGAGGCTGAGAGTGCAGCAGGAGAGACTTGGTGGTTTCCATGATTGCACGGATGTATTTCTATATTTTTCAGGATGTCTGTAATTATAGTTACTATCATATTAAGTGATTTAGCAATAAAATCGTGGTTTCTGTATTGCTTTAGAAAATATCCTCATTTATCTTTGTGTCAGTATGAATCCAATGCAGTAATTACTGTACTGAGTAATAGAAACCCAGGAAATATTGATTAACCAATTGATACTAAGGTTTATTCTTCACATAGGCAGTAAAAATTATCGTATTCTCCACCGTTGGTTCTTGGTTCTGTATGGCTAAGTGAGAATGGTAATGTCAAAACACTTCCTGAGAAATGTCTGACCCCTCTAAAACGTCCTCTGAAGGAACCAGTAGGGCTTTAGTAAGTGTTGTAGTTACAGCAGCCTTTCTCTGATTACTCTCTTCCTCAGTCTATACAGAGTGAGGGGAAGTCGCTCTCTCTTAGTAAGATCCTATGATGCCAGCTTCAGCAAAGTTGACAAGATGATGCCAAAAGCCATACAGGAAAATAAACGACCATAAATGAAAGGCTTAATAATTTCTCACCAACTTCTTCTATTCTGTCTTGTGTCCATCTCTTCCAGAAGTCTTCTGAACTGTGGGACAGTCCCCATATTTGTAACAGGTTCACAGAAAATATACTGCTCCACATACCTGTAAAAGGAATTAGTGAACACAAGGACACATTTTAACAAGAAGATGCCCTTTTTCTTCTATTTTGACCTCCTGGCTTAATTTTTTAATGGGCTTAATGCAAATATTTCTAAACTTCCATTCTGTTAAATTCCTCTTAACTTTCTATGTCATTGTTTCAGGACATGCTACCATCAACTTTGTGCCTAACCTACTACATGGCTCTGCCACATGGTAAAGAAAGAAAAGAATGTGAGACAAGTAAAGGAGAAAAAAGACCCACTCGCTCAAGAGGCAAAATAAAGAATTCATATAAAACATACATCACAAACACTTCCTTTCCATCCCCATCTTCCTTTCTCCAGCTTATCTTTCTCTGCACTTACTCTGATCAGTAACTCTTTCAAACACCCTGAATTGTTTCACAAGGGGATGAACTGGCTTTTCAGATGTTTGGTTTGAAAGACAAGATCTCACACCACAGCTCGTAAAGGCTTATACATGCAGTGGGCTCCAGCTCCACTGTGCACTCTTTTCTCCTTCCAGGATTGCCCCTCTCTGCCTCCCCACAGGGGCACTGGTGGCTTTGTTGACAAAACAGAGTGCCACCATTTCACCAATCATTGTAAATTTAAATTTGACTATCACAATTGGACTCAAGTTGGAGTTCAGAGACGAATCAGAATAACCAAAGAAGTGGGAGCTATTAATTCCAAGGAAAGAATTAAGAAGCCTCATCTATTCCATCTCTAAGACACAGACAACTCATCTACCAAGACAGTGACAAGAAACTGAAAAAATATGCAGGTTTTTTTACTGTATTCTTTTGGATAAACTACCACTCCCATTTCCCAGCAGGCAGTGTTCAGTATGTTAGGACAGAACTATCTACCCACTGGTTAACAGCATTACACCCCTCCAAAGTGCCTCTGTGCCAGGACAATGCTGTACATCACCTTGAAGGTAGCAGATGCGGGATTCGGGGAGCTTTTTTAACAAGCGGCCCATGAAGAACTCGCTTCCAAAATGCTCCGTGCGAACGAACGCGCCGTACTTCAGAAGTCCCACCTCGTAGGGAGTGAACTCCACCCACTCTGCAATACAGCCACAACGAGACACTTAGAGGGTTCCCAGATGGGTGTGGGGAAAGGGGAAGCTCAGGTATACATTGGCCTCAGTTATGTTTAATACATTGCCTTTGCAAAGCCTCACTCATAACTTAAGACCAATTATATTCTCTATGTGTGGTTCTAATGGAGACAAAACTAGTTCTTGGCTTTCTTGAATATCCTCTCCCAGTAAAGTGCAGTTGTCTGATATAACAGCAGTGTGAGTGAAAACTGGGACAGAAATGTCATGGACCGTAATTTAATTTTCGTTCAGAAATGGTTCATTTCCTTGGCTCAACAATAAAAAAATTGATCCGAGTTTTCCTCTTCCCCTTCTCCTCCATCTGATTCTCCACAGGAAAAAAAACCAAACACACAAAACAATGAGAAAAACAACAGCTTCAGTTGGGAGACTGGAAAGTTGGAAGCCTTCCCAAACTGTACCGTAACTATGTGGTCATTCTTCATATTGAAACAATACCTGGCCATTGAGAAAATGCAATTCTCAGATAATTTCAATACTTCTCATTCTAGGTGGATGTGATAATATTTTGAAAATGGCCTTTCTGGCAGAATTTCTACTGTGTATGTCTAGACAGTGAAATGCTGCTCCCCAAACCCTTGTATTAAAATTGTAAGGCGTGGAGGCGATGGTTATTTCTCCAAAAAGCAATTAACACATCAGGATTGTTTTCTCCAAGTGCTACCAAGAAGAAAAGAGTGATGACAGGAATTCAGCTGCCAATTTCAGCCTCAAAGGATCTGAAACAACATCCTTACCTTTGAAATCATTGGTGCTATAATTGTCCCGGACACAGACTGACACATAGATGGGCAGTGGGTTCTGGCCATCACACAGTGCTTCTTGCTGCTCTGAAAGCTTGTGGGGGTCTTTCTGGTTTTGAAGAAAAAGTGTTATGTGAGCGAAGATGGAAGCAACACATGGTGAGTTCACTGGCCCCGGTGCTGGAGGAGCCGGGCAGCTCCAGCCCCAGCATGCAGGACATACCCAGCAGCTCCATCACACGGAGCACTGCAGGTGGCCCCACCAACCAGCACAGGCCAGGCTCCCAGGCTCCAGCCTGGCTTTGTGTATGGATTCACAAAAAGATGAGGAGGGAGACAACTATTTCTGCACACATATCTATACTTCCTATAGGAAGTCTATACTTCCTAGGAAGTATTGTCCTGACAAGTAGGAGGATGGGTGGGCTGCTCCTTAGGCTGAGGAGAAGAGTGATGTGAGCCATCCTTCATCTCCTGAATCTGAAGGAAACCCTTGAGCATGTTGATACTTAATTTCCTTTCCCACCACACAACAGTTACCACAGTCCAGCCTTGCAAGGGGACTGAAATTTGGCAGTGAATTATTTGCACCCCACCCCCTTGCATATTGTCAATGAAGAGGTTTATAAAAAAACATGAAATCTCATGAGCTACTGAAAAATTTAAGAGCAGCTAGTTCTGGAAAATTAGGGAGAGTTAATGGTTACATAGCAATAGTCAGCACTGCTCAAAAAGGAAAATGTTTGGTTAAATTGTGAGGGGGACCTCATTTATCTGAGATTAAAGGAGAGGCATCTGTTTAGCTCATACCTTTGTTTAACACCTAGTATTCCTCTTTGTATGCATTTATGTTCTGTTTACATATACATAATGCTATATATGTACTTATATAAAAATAAACCCTAATGAATGGTGGAACGACTGTAGCATTTCTGCCCCCGCTGGAGGACACTTCTGCTCAATCCTCAACCACTCACCCTTTCCCACTTTCCAAGGGCCAAAGCACACATCCTGGAACTGTGATCCAGATGGGGAGAAAAGGAAGTGGACTGCTGTACTGTAGGGGTAGAAACCCCTTCAAGTAACAAAGGCAAATTTGTAATTACTTATAAAAATCAGTATCACTTAAACCATGTGAGTAGTGCTTAAGTAGCAGAAGTTAAATATGTACTTGCCTCCAGCTTACATGCAGATCAAGTTACCTGCCAGTAGATGCAATTCACTGAGCATTCTAGCTGTTTCAGGGTTGCTTGAGATAGTTTTCATATTGTTGACATTACTCTGCTTTGCATTTGGAATTCGTTTTGCATGAGAAATTTGCATCTTAGATGCACTTCCCGAGATTGCCTTCACTTCCATTTAAATAGCAGCCAGAGTTCAAATGGCTGCATCCACAACCTAATTTATTAGCATTTAGCATGCATTTCTCTCTAGGCAAATTATTAAAGGAGTTTTAAAAATCTGGTATTTTAACACAGAGAATTCCCCCCTGCTTGGAGGTACATTCTCTGAAATGACGGACTAGTTTCCTCTCCATCCACTAAGGGAAAAACACGTGGTTCTTTAAAAAATGGAATATACATCATACCCCATCATTCAGTAAGTACTCAATCATGAGACCCCAAAGATCTATAAATGATGTCCTGTATCCCTCTTCTTTCCTTTGGCAAAGCTGCTTGTTGTAGTACTTCATGCGATCCATAGAGAAACAGCCCATCTTGCATTTTGTTGCTTGTTTCTGGGCTTCACCAATATGTGAGTCCAGGTCCTTCTGTGACCAGTAGGCATCTCTGTATAAGTTGGCCATGGTCCTGGAGAAAGACAATACAGACAGCAAAAGTCAAAAAGAGCAAAAAAAGACTGGAAATTTTGTGCTTTCAGAATGGTGTACAGTTAGGCATTTCCTTCTGCTCACACAAACTCTGGTTTAGCTACTCCATTCAGCAGAATGAACACTCCAGAGTTTCTATAACTGTTTTTAAAGATGGCTCTGCAGAATGAAGTGGGGTTTTTGTTCTTGAAGGTTTTTTTTTTCAAAGCAGAACTGGCAGAAGCTGAGGAGATAAAACTGCCAGGTGTGAACATAGGTACATTTGTGAAGCACAAATTAGGCAGAAAATTATAATAAATTTTCTTTGCTTGTGTTTTGGAACCTTAAATTCATTCGTATCAGCTGATGTCTCTTGGCTTTGATTAACTTAGTGTTAATCTTATGATATCACTATGCTTTGTTTTAACATCATCCTCTATTTTACCAACCTCCTCTACATGGGACAATCAGACATTAGGCAGCTGTAGGTCCTGTAAGCAGGGAATAACACTGGCCAGGGAAACACAAAACTGGCAGGTTGCAGGGGTAAGTGTGCATTATTGAGCAGTTTTTTCCAGTTAGAAATCATAGCCAGTCTCAGAAGTTAATGGGAACCACAACAGCTGGGACAGCAGTGGAGAAAGGAAGAGGCAGGATGCTATGGGCATCCACAGTTACATCCACAGTAACTACTTACCTAGAAAACATATTGATGAGTGTAACTGTCATACACACATTTAACTGCTGCACACATGGAATTGATAGGCACAGTAAAGAATTGCTTATAGAAAAAGTATGCACCAAGTCAAGCTAATATTTAATGGCCTGTTACTGAGAAACTTGTTTATATGATGTTTGAAGAAAACCTCCCGATCCTGTCTGCTTTTAGAAGCTACTCTCTGCAGCAGTGTGACCCTCAAAAGGCCTGGTCAGGCCTGCTGCTTGAGCTGGCTTACCATGTGGTGCCAGACAGCCCGCTGATGTATGTTATACAGTCCAGGAGATTTAACTTCTTGAGTCCCATGAGGCTGCCATACAATCCTGTCATCGACTTCAGTCCTCCGCCTGTCGTGATGATGGCCACGACGGGGACCTGTTGGGCACAGAAAGGATGGGACATTCGCACTGACAGCATCCAACATTGCATCCCAAACTGCAATGGGGTCTAGTCACCACAGCCAGCCCAGGTCCTGATCTCAGAGCCCAGGTCCTTTTTCAGAAGGAAAGCTTCCAAAACCAAGCAACAACTGCTACTGCCACTTATTTCCCTTTGGATAAACATGGATTCAAAGATTAAGCCAAACCTGGGTTCTTACCCATCTCTAGAGCAAATATGGGCACAGATGAATAAGAAGAAACCTTCTGTGCAAACAACTGTGTATTTTCTCTACATCCCTCACTCCACCACTCTTATTTCACACACTGACTACTAATGTATGAAAATCTGCAGATAATCCCATGAAGAAATACACTCAGTTCACAGCCACTGTTAAGCTACCCTCAGTTATTCTTCTGTATCTTGAAGTTATTTTAAAAGAAATTCTATTTATTTTAAGGAATTTCAAACCTGCAAGGAACAGAAGATATAAGAAGGACTCAGAGATGTTTGTCCTAAACTCTCACAAAGTGGTGAAATTGGACCAAGGAAAAAAAATCTTTTCTGTGTAAGGTATTCAGCATTTCTGAACCAAGCCTGTTATAGCTCAGCATGGCAGGAATGAACACACCTCAACTATGACAAATTCCAAATTGATAGTAATGAAGCATGATGACTGGAACCAGTGTTTTCAATAACAAACCTTGCCAGCAGAAGCAAATGTACTCAAGACACATGGACAAGCTTGTACCTGCACAGCAGATATGTGTGGCCTGTTCTGCTGACCACTCATTTACAGGAGCACATGAAAGCACTAGAGATTCAAGTTCTATCCCCTCAGCACACACATACTTCTTGATCCTGCAGATCTTGTGGTAGGTGAAAAACATTTTTGAGAGCACTTGCTACATATCTCTTTCTTTTCCCCAGGAAAGCCATCTCTTCAGAACATAAGTTAAACCCAAAGCGCATGTCCAGGTCTCGGTGGCATGAGCAATTACTAAGATAAAAACAGACACATATATTAACTATTAGCACACCCATATCAATCTTAGGACTTTGATCAAAGATAATCTACAGCACCCTTCCCTTCAAACAGGATGATGCAATATGACAGGAGCAAGAAAGAATAATTTTACTATTTTTAAAAATAAGAAAATTACATCAATTAGTAAGATGAACTAGTGGCATTATGCCCAATGTACAATGAAACAATGGAAGAAACAATGTACAGTATTTACAAATAAAACAAAATAAATAAATATTCTACAACTAAAAGACTGCCAAGTTTAGAAAATGGTCAAAAGTGAAAGTATAGATTCCTATTTCACAGGTTATTTTCTCATTCGAAATCAAAAATAACACCCGATTTTCAAAGGTTGGCATTTTCAACGTGGAGGAAATTCTCCTTTTGAGCAACTGGAGTGGGAACGCATCCCCCTCTAGCGGTGAGCACCCACTGCTGGGGAGGGTGGCCGGGGAACCCGGCCTCCTGGGGACACCTCGGTGACATCCAGCCCCTGGATGGGCGGAGATGCGTCACTGGGCAGGATTCCAGCCCTGCTGCTCTGTTTTGCCTACACCTGCCCAGGTTGTTTCAGGGCTGGAAGTTCTATTTCACATCAACCTTGACTCAAAAATTGTAAGGAACAACTTCTCCCAGAGGAAGATTTCATTGGCATCTATTTTGAAATTGAGTAAGTCATTCCTTAAGACCCCACGATTGTAGTTTATTTCCCTGGGCATTTGTGCTCTTCTGCTCCCTAATCTCCCTCCTGGCTTTTCCTGCCCTGCTCCGACAAGACATCAGTAGGCAAGAGATGGTCATGGTCAGGTCAGAGCTACCTGGCCAGGCACTGTCAAACAGCAGGGGTTTGCCTTTTATTCCAGTGACAGAACCTCTCTCTTCTACTGGGTCCATAATTTCAATGAAACTAGTGAAGAAATGTAATTATGAGCTTTCTCAACCACCAGATTTCGATAAAATCAGCCAAATTATTACAACCTTATAATGAAGACACGCAATGGTAATTGAGTTAGGTGGAGCTGCAAAAGCCAGTTTCCATTGTAAATCAAGATACAAACAAACTGTTTTTAAAGTTCTCTGAAAGTAAAATAAATAAGCAGGAGGTGTTTTTCCTGTTGTGGAATAACACTGATTTTTCTGTTATCATTGACCACTTGCTGTTTCAAAATGAATGACAGAAAACTCTGTTTGAATTCAAACTTTTTTTTTTTCATTTTATTTCTTAGTCAGGCACACACACAAAAATACCAGTTTGCCCAGTTCTGTGTATTCCATACAGCTACGGATAACCGGAAGTATTTCCATGTTTACTGATGAGCATTAATGAGCCTGTCTGTAGATGTCAAACCACAGGCCAACTTGTTTACTTTAGTTTCTACTCAATGTGTAGTACAACTGACTTAACAGAATACAAGATTTATCACCACTGAATATTGACAGTAAAGCAAAAAATAATTCTTAATTTCTGATTTAATTAAATGTTTACTTCTGACTACTCTTTTTTGTTGTTAGCTAGATTTGTTCTTTTTGTGAATTTCAGAGACTGACATTGACCAAAAAAAAATTCAGTGGTCAGAAGGAAAGGGATAATGCTGAAATAAACATGTTTATTTTAATGTTTTATCAACATTTACTGATTAAAGCCAAATCTTCCTAAGGCTAATTATGTATTCTGCATTGTGTATGTATTTTATGTTTTATTATAAGCACATTCTAGTTTTTAGACTGAGAATGCTTGCTTGTGTCATTTTCATGCGGCTAAAACAAAAGCAAAATCAATGAACCAAGTCTTAAGGAATAGAAGAAAATCTCTTACCAAGGTTTTGCTGTCACATTCAAGTCAAATCTTTTCTCCTGGAAAACAAGAATGTGTAATTTTTTAATATTTAATTTTCTATTTTCCCTTTCTGTTTTGGGGTCAGAGCTTCATTTATACCCCAGCAAGATCTGGCAATCACAAACTTAAATGTCTGAGATCTTGGCATATATTTCCAAAAGCATTCACTTATCCTTAGTGGAACATCCCTACCTACAGATCCTAAATCCTTCCAGGCTGCAGAAACCATTAAGCATCCTGGTATAAGAGGTTTCTGAGACTCATGCAGTCGATCCCATTTCCTGTGTTACCATAAGCTTTCTGCAGCATCCTGAATTACCCATTTTTGTGCTTTCCATTCATTATGCTCTAGTACACAGTACATCTTTGACATCCTGGCCATAGTCTCACAGTGAAGAGACTGCAAAGTCTGCATTTGCTTCTACCAATACTTTATCCTCTCTTAAAAATCATTATTTCAGTCTTCATATTAAGCGACAAAATGTGCTTTGTTCTGAGAGGATGTTTTAATGGTCCTTTTAAAGCAATATTCTCATTAAATTATTTAAAATACATACTCTATGACCAATATTTTCAGCATATTTCAATATTTTGTCCTCTTAAGTATATGGTTGACTAGGTTTATTGATGTTTTCCTATTTTGTGCCCAAGGAGCAACTTTCACTTTGGACTGTAAGCAAAGGAGGAGTCAGTGAGTCTTTGGGTAAATAGGGAGAGACATTCTGAAGGAAGTATGATATTTTCTTACATCCTTGTAGGTCTCTGTATCCACTACGGGCACATAACAGAGAGTAATACAGGGATAACCTGCCTCTATGGAGAAAGCATCTGGAGAAACGAAGCTTCTGTTTTCTCAAAATCTAATAAAAGTTCAGAATGTTTCTGACACTCTTAGCAGCCATCTGGCACAACACTATGAGGAATGGTTTCTATTTGAGTGACCTTTTATTCCCAACAGCTGGAAGTGATGCTTACCTCTGCAATGGTCGTTTTCCTTCCCATGGGCAGCGAGTTCAGCATCACGACCGGGGAGCCTGTCTCTGTACTGTACCTACAGGACCACTGGGAAAACAACATGCTTTAGGACAAAACCAGTAATGGGTTTACCCTCTCTCCTTCCTCCCACTTTCTTGAGAGACACTCAAAATCCCTCCATCCCTGAGGCCACTCCAACATACAGGGTGGTAGCGCCTCTTCTTTGGCAGCATGACATCCAGCGTTGGCTCCGCATACTTGATGTAGTGGAACTCGGTGGGACACGATGGGTTGACGACTCCATTTGGGCCCAACACAATATCCTGTGTCCCCTCAAAGGAGCCCTTCACAGTGAGGGAAAGCTCCTTCTCTAAAGCAGCAAAACATAGATCATGAGAAATGTTAACATGATTAACCAGAAAAATGTGCTGGCTCAATTGAAAGTGGGGTGAAGGTAGCACAGCTTTGCCCAGTGGGAAGTGCTGGAACTAACGGGAAAGGAGCAAAGTGGATGCTCTTTTGACAGAAAGGGGACTCTGAATATTCCTGCTGTGATATAGAACTGGGATTTCAACTTTATTGTGCATTTAAAAGGCCTTATTAACATATATCTAGATGAGGTCATTGGAGTCTACAACAACCTAATGTGTTTACCTGACATTAACTTCACTGAATACTGTAAGCACTAATTATTCCAGTAACACATTGTATGAAAGGGGCATTTTCTCATCAGTAAGCATGCAACTACTGGTAAATAGATAACAAAGCAATAACCTTACTTGATTTTTGCTTTGTCTTCTCTGCCACTTCAACTTCCAAGCAGCAAAGTTCACGACACTGTGAAAGACAGATTGCAGGAATTTGTGAGAAAGTTCATCACATCCCATCCTCATTGTAGGGAGCTGTGGACCCCTCAGCTTGGAGCCACTCGGATTTCTGGATTCCCTGGCATCTCTGGGCTTTTTCCCATTAGCTACTGACTAAAGAAAAGGGAAAGATTTGGAGGGACTTGTTGGCATCCCATGTGTGACAATGACATAACATTTGGCACAGTGAGAGGAATATACAAAGGAAGAAAATCAATCCTGTCATTTTCAGGATAGTAGCATAAATACAAAGGGTTAAACTAGGAAAAAAATATATAGAGATATGTTACTGAGAGATAAAGAGTCAGTAGGAGGAAGGGTTTTCTGAATAAGCACTGCTATTAGCATTTTGGGGGTGGATTTTATTTTATGGCGCTCACTCTTCTTCCACATAATGTATTTTTGATAAGTCAGTATTTCATGCAGAAATTACCCACAGAGTATGGCTCATCTCCAAGGGGAGGAAAGGGCTAGGTAGATTATTATAAGTGGCTTCACAGCCTTTTTATCATTGTGTTCTGATAACGTTTTTTGAAGTACTGGTACCAGAAGAAAATTGTGTGTGTGTGTGTGATGTGGTGAAGTATAGGACAAATGGGATATCACCAATGGAAATACCAGTGGAACAGGTAAATAAAATATCCCATTCTGAAAGTATCTAAATAGGAAAGAGGAAAGAAGGAGAAAGAACTAGCCTACTGGCTTCTCTAACCCCCACCCTCCCTTTCCCTTTACATTAAGCAATCACTTAAAGAAAATATCTTGGGAAAGACACATACCACCAGCACTCCATTGGTAGCAATCATTTCATGAGGACCAGATCTAGGAAACAAAATGAAAAACATGGATTTTTTAAAGTTAAACAAATCCCACTCATCTTTACCCAGGATGTTGCCCTTTCTTCCTGCTTAAAAAAACAACAGTCTGAGGGACCCCAGCAGGTATATAACAAGCTCCTTTCCTTGCTTGCTTGGACTGAGCACTGCTCTGAGGGGCCTCATCTCTGTACCAAAGCTGAGCATTGTGTATCATGGCTGTTTTTTCACAGTGCAATCTCATGATCACCTAAAATGGAATCTACTGTTAGGCAGTCAAATTCTTCTCACTGTAACACATAAAAGAAATATATTGCAGTGGTAACATGCTGATAAACCACCATATCCTTGTTGGGAAGCCAGTTATATGTATTTGCTGGCATGCAAATATCCTGGGTTGGAAGAACCCATGAGGATCACCAAGCCCACCTCCTGGCCCTGCACAAGACAACCCCAAGAGTCACACCATGTGCTTGAGAGCACTGTCCAAATGCTTCTTGAACTCTGGCAGGCTTGGGGCTGTGACCACTTCCCTGGGGAGCCTGTTTCAAAGTGGCACAGGGCAGCGGTTACCAACTACATGAGAGGAAAAAAAAAAAAAAAAGCTTTCCAGATCATTCAGGTGAAGTCAGGAGATGGTGTGGAGCGACTTGACTTCCGGCCTTAGCTCCCCACTAGTACGAGAGCTCACCTTAGGCTGGTCACTTAATTTCTGCCATGCCTTAGTTACCTTGTGGCCACACAGAGACAAAAATGGTGATTCACGGATGGCAGGATATCTGTGCTGGAGAAAGAGCCTTACATCCTTACAAGGAGTTTCCATCACATTGTGGTTGTGCCAGGCAGAGAGAAAACACAATTACTAGGATTCAAACAGTACTGCAAGGGCAAACTGAAGGAATTGGAGATACACTGGAAACCTAACCAGTATGTTTCAACACTAAAGGTGTATCCAATACACAACCTGAAACAGGCAAGGAAAAATTGATAGGCAGGAATGCTCGCACACTCGGAAAGCCTTCTGAAACGTCCCCAGGTAGATAAATCTCAGAATCATCGAATAGTTTGGGTTGGAAGGGACGTTAAAGATCATCCAGTTCCAATCCCCTGCCATGGGCAGGGACACCTTCCACTAGACCAGACTAAGCTCCATCCAGCATGACCTTAAACTCTTCCAGGGATGGGGTATCCACAGTTCTCTGGGTAACTGGCAGATGTGTCTTTGAGGGCAGGTACGCTACAGAACAAGTTAATCAGTCAGGTGTTGGAGACTGCAGCAATGTAGGAGAAGGCTGGCACTTTTTTACAGAAATACCACAAAGCATAACTTCAAATACTGGTTTTTTGTTTTATCATTAATGATTTTTGCATTTTTAAAATAGTCTCTGTATCACTTACGCGACCTCCAATTTGAATTCAACCTCTAGCTCCTCCTTGGCCTGAAAGCAAGAATATGATATTAAATGAAGTAGCTACACAGTGCTTTGTCCCTTGTCTAAACCCAAGACCCTGATAAGCAATATTGAAGTTGTTGGTTGCAATGAGTAGCCTGTGATAAATATTTTGGGGTGGGTGGTCTGAATCAACATTTCAGACAGATGATTAAATGATTCCTTCCTCATCTCCTGTCTTCAAAATATCATCAAAACAACCTATACTTCTATTTCTTAGTGTGAAACTGCTGCAGAAACACAATTTGCAACTTCCTTTGTTTTCTGAATTCCACCCTTTTCTCCCAACTATTTCTGGCACTGTCCTGCCATGACTTACTGTACTGGCTATTATCTTGGAAATTAAACATACTTTACACCCATTACTTTACCGTAATAAACAGAGGACAGTATAAATGAGTGATTCAGAAATGGTGTTGTGCAACCCCAAGTTAAGGCAGTGTTGATCTGTATGAACTGGTTGTGAATGACCTAGTTTGGGTACCAGAATCTGTCCCTGGTAGCAAGAAGTTGCATATGAGATATTTTGCTGATCTCATCCTTAGATCTCAAAGGGAATCAAGATTATTTTCCCCATTTTATAGACAGGAAACTGAGTGAATCACCTTCCATTCATAGTGGGATACACATAGGGGCAACTTCATCTTTGCCTTTTGGGGTGAAAGTAGACACAAGCAAAGAGGTAGGGGGTTATGAACTATGGGAATTATTCAGGTTATGAATTACATGGGGGAAAAAATGCACATTCATTAAAATTATTCACCCTGCAACAGCTGTATGGCCGTGGTGTTGCTCAGAGGTAGCTTGCAGCTGGAACCCTCCCCTATCTACTGCACTGTTTCAGTACTATGGTTTTTAATAATTTATAAAATATTGGAAAGAGGGGTTCAGACTCTCAAATTCAGATTTTTTACCACATTTTTGTGCTTATAATTTGAATGGCAATTCATGTACTCATTACTGGGATAAGTAATCCATGGCAGGTTCAGAAAGATTTTAAAAGTGTTCTATAACTCTCCACTGGTTTCTTAGTTGCTCTCACATTTGGGCTAGGCTTGAAGTACAGGATCACTGTTCTTTCGAGGGGAAGTTTAGCAGTATCAAAGAGTGCACAGAGGAGATGGTCATCTGGAGTAGCAAAATCCTCATCATACACTGTGAGCTCCAGCATGTTCTGTAAAAAGAGGGAGAAGAGTTTTTTATAGTTTCTCAGGCTGGACATCATTAGCTCCAGGCAAAAAGTATTGCTGAGGATGTGCTTGAGAAGAAAAGCTGAGAAATTAAATATCACCCCCCTTCAGAAGAACATACTAGAACTGCATATTCATTCTTGCCTAGTTCATTTTAATTGCTGTAACAAAATACATTGGCTATACCTATACAACAGCTTAGGTTAACTCCCAGATTCTGTATCCATCTTGTACTGACTCATAAGAGTCTCTCATTTTCCTAAAATGCCAAAACTGAGCTCACTTTCTGGCCTTCCTACGCAGCACCATTGAACAAACATAGGAACTGTCATCTCTGATGTTAAATGCTTTGAGCATCCTTTATCATGTGCTGTCTCTTGAACAATTCCTGGGCACAGTTCAGGAGATACATACACAAAATCTTCAGGCTGCTTCAAGCAGACAACTCTGGCTCCTTACCTTGACCTGACTCTGGATTCTGAAGTAGAAGGTTTCATTCCACACTGGATTGTCAGAGTTCCTCACAGTTTTAGTGCGTGACCTTTCACACGTTGCAGTCGGCAGCCACAAGGACACGTAGCAATCAGCCTGGCTCACTGGGGAGAGGGAGAGGCAGAACAATTGCTAACGTGGCAAAGGCAGCAGTGCTGCAGGACACTGGAAAAGTTACCGCAGCAACTGGTACCAACAACAAGCGTAAGTTCTTTAAAGATAGAAACGTCTGATGCAATGTAACTCTTTTCAAGATTCCCTTCTGAGAGGGGAAAAGCACAGACCACAAGACTACCTAGAAGAGAAGGCGGTTTCTGTTCTTCCTTGCATGGGTTACAGACAACAGGGATATTGTGTATTAAAAATAAGGGTGAGAATTTTTTCTTCTAGTCAGCCACTTGGATTTCTCAGCCAACAAGCTTTCCTGTGCTCACGTGAGCATGCACACACACACTACCCCTGAGCTGCTGTCTGAATAGAGGGGCTGGGATCCTCCTCCACTTTTTGACAATAACTGCAAAAGGTCTTCATCTCTGCCTTGCCCTCAGTGATTTTCTTCATGAGAGTTTGTGAAAGGAGCTGCAGAACTACACCCACTGTGTGAGATGGCAGAGGCTTCCTCCAGAAGCTTTCTACTTTTTAACATTGTAATGTGGAAACAACAACAAAAAAGTTTAATTCTGTCAATTTTTTTCCTAAAAAAAGTTGTGGAGAAATCAACGTATTCCTACTTGTTAAAAAACTTCCTACGAGTTAAAAAAAATTCCTCTGATGGAAAGGATTGTTTGGAAAATATTCAGTAGGGCCTAGCCTTCTTTTCCTGCTCTATTTCATATTTCATATCTTAGTTTGGATTTAAAAATAAGGTTCTGACAGCAGCTTCACTGTTCTTGTCTAGAATCATATAATCTGCTTTAATTCTACCTTTCCACCACTCGTCTCTTAGCTTCTTCCTGAAAAATAGTGAAAAATGACTCCTTATTCACCTTCTTTGCCTCTTCCTTTTTGTAGCGAGAGCTTCCAGGTCCTCCTAAATAATTTCACTTCCACTCTTAAGGACTGTAGCCTATTCAGTCCCTCTGGATGTAAAAGTTGTTTCAGTCATTCTTCTGTTTCCTCAAATGTTTTTATTTATTTTTTTCAGTCTGGGAAATTCCAGGCGGACAATAATGCTTTGAAGAATTTTGAAACTGTAAAAATATGTATTCAAATATATTTGGAGAACCTCGACGTAATGCTACTCATTTTAAAATGCATTAAAAGTGATTTTGTTTAACTACTATATGACTTTGGATTTATCATTGGAGATCAGTGACTGATGGCTGTTTGGCTGGCAAGTACTTTATTATACTGATGTGATTCATTATTCTTGTATCTTAACTGTACTTT
Organism: Pachycephala philippinensis; assembly: GCA_013397055.1. Taxonomy (NCBI): domain Eukaryota; kingdom Metazoa; phylum Chordata; class Aves; order Passeriformes; genus Pachycephala; species Pachycephala philippinensis. The sequence continues at coordinate 546,987 of VWZT01001858.1, read as the reverse complement.
GAGATACAAAGCATATCAAGCAATCCTTAATTATATGAGTAGATGCAGCCAAACTAGTCAGCTGTGTATTTAATGCAAAATATTGCCTCAGTTCTGCTTGCACCATCTCTTTCTATGGCCTCATTATTTGCCTTGTTGCCTGACACACAGAAGATCTGAGATGAGTCCCTGATGAGACCTTTCTGTGTTCTTGCTTCATCACACATATGCCACAGCCATGGACCAGAAGGGAGGTGTAGAGAGTGCAGCCCAGTGATACGACCTAGGATACAGCTGTTGTCTCCCTCACTCAGAGCTGTGACACAGTAAGTCCTCTGATACATCTTCCAGAAAAACACGTGACAGCCACAGGGTAAGACAGGAATGGTACTGCATGGTAAATCCAGATCCTTGTCTCTCAGAAAATCTTTCCTGACCCTTCCTGTGCAAGACATTATAGAGCCGATCACTGCTGCTTACAGCAAAACAGGAGAATCAAGAGAATCACGAGGGTTATATAATTTCCCTTCCACGCTCACTCTCCAACTAATTTCAGTGTCCTTTCACAGGTAGTCACGTAGCTCTATTTACTCAAACAAAACAAACTGTTAACTTGTCTATTTTGTGTGAAACACCTCTTCTCAGAGCACATGTGGATAGTCCATGTTCTTTTACAAAACAGTGGTGTTTTCCTTTCCAGCTCATTCTCTTCCCACCACTTTCCTGCCACGTGACTCACACTCTTGCACAACTACAAGTCTGCTGCAGGAGCATTAGAAAGGACCAAGCACCCAGCCCTCAGAGTAGTTTTTTTACTGTTGTTTCAGGGTAATTAATGATGGCATTAACCTGGTGGTAATGATTGTAAAAAGCTTTTTCCTTTTCAATTCATCTTTGTCAGAGCCAAGATGGAGGAGGTTGAAAAGGTTTGCTTCTCCCAGCCACATTTCCCAAGGTGCTACAACCCATCAGCCGAATTACCCCTTGTTTTTGAAAATACAGAATGTAGTCTTTCTTCATCTACCTGTGTCAGAAACTCTACTTTCTTTGAGAGAAAGTACTTATCCTCAGAAATACATTCAAGTCTTGAAACCAGTCAGAAAGCACAGGGAGAACAATGAAACAGCAGCAAGGACTGACCTGGTTTATAACAACTAGTTTACATGAACACTGGGTTATTTCAGAAACACTAAGGAAAGGTTGTTATACAGCTATAAAATATATAATTTGCCTGTTCTCTGAGTTACCACTAAGAATGGCAATACTTACAGGCATCCACTCGCTGGAGATTTCTCATCCGGATGACCCTTACAGTCAACAGGTAGCAAGGAGAGGATTCTATCTGGAGAAGAACAGTAAAAAGGGGGTCTGAATAAGCCTTTGGTGGGAAAAAAAGTCAAATGTGTGAACTAACTGTGTGCCACAAAACACAAATACAGTTGGTAAAATTTGGGTCAAGTACCTCACTACTCTGCAGATGAAGCTTCTGCTATTAAAAATGTCTTAACATTTTATATATTTAACTGTCTTTTTGCTTTGTTACTCTGAGACTCCAGATTGCTCATCAGAGCAGAAAAGACTGGGATAAATCCCTGACAAGCTACACAGCCTGTGAGATGCTTGCAAAACCTCTTGCTCTGAAACTGCTGAGTCTAGGCTAAAACATAGCTACAATAAGTCTCTTGAACAGAGTAAATGCAGTGGTGAGAACCATGACAAAGTTGCCAAAATGCCATCAGTCTTAGTCAAAGTTACAGTCAATCTCCTTAGTAACCACTCATAAGGTCCCATAGCATTGAAAAAAGTGCTGTGGAGAATATCAGTTGTTGTGGACCCCACGGGATAAACCTGAAGTACCGCTCTTTAAGAGGTGCTTTTGCCTTCTGCTTCAAAAGCATAGCTTTCCTGCAATTTACAATTGTACGGGGAAAAGAGTAACAGTAATGTGAGCTTTTGTAAATCACAACTATGAGATAAGCCAATGGCTGAAAATTGTTTCCAGAGGATTTAGGATCTAAAGAGTTAGGTATGGGTTGCCTTTGGAGAAAAATAAAGCATAATACCTTCCTCCAAAAAAACCCTGAAGATTGAAAGTGCCTAACTTCCTTTGTTCCCTTTGAATATCTCAGCTTTAATCTTCTATTAAACAAGTCTCTCCAGGTTTTGTGGCTGCAGGGACCTCTTCCTATTTATTATTAGAAGATAAATGTGAGTTCCTTCTTCTAAGGAAGACTATTTCCTGCTGGCTCATTCCATAAACCTGTCTCTGGCTCAGAGCTATCTGCAAAAGGCTATTTTGACCAAGCCAATAAATAAATCAGCATTTCCTGTGGCTGTGACACATGGTTATTTCCTCACACTCCTAGAAACATTTCCACCTGCATAAGTGGTTACAGCACAGCCTCACAAATCATTCTTTTTGACAACTGCTATTTTTATCAACAGGTTTCCTCTCATTTAGGAGCATCCTTCTATTTCTATAGCACTTTAGAGACTTCCTATAACAATTATAAACAAGCAGACAAAATAGATGTTAAGACAGATAGAGAAGCTGGAAGAACCTCACTTAAACCATTTTTTTTTCTCAAGAGAACAGTGCAAAAGGGCCTTATTTACAGATGGAAAGATAATTATGCCTCTTTCATCACAACAAATTACTTTTTCAATATGTAATTAGAATACTCTATTCTCTCCTCTAACATATCACGTTATGTTAAAATCTTCTTACGGAGTTCTTAAAAGCCATTGCTGTTTCCACCTCTCTTATATGTGTCTCAAGAATTCGATAGCTTTTTTTTTTAGTGCTTCTTCATGAAATTCAACCTATGAAATCTATTTACCTTCTATTTCAATTGTTCTCAAAAGAGAAAAAGCCTTACAGAAGCTGCAAAATTTGCAAATAAAGGATATGTCCTCAGAGCTACCCCATGCAAAGACACTGGTTCAGATTTTAGAAGCAGCATAGCCATGTTAATACAGTTCTACACCCTGTTAATTTACCCTTCTTCTCAGCTGGCTAATTAGCAAAGGTGAATCACCACACCCACATGTTAGGAATGAGCTTAGGCACCTCAGCATATGCCCTAGAAGGCAGAAACTCATTGTTCCTTAGGATCTGCATAAACATGGGGGAAATTCTCGAAGGCATTTATCTCCAGAGACTGCGCAAGTTGCTGCCAGCTTCTGGATCAGCTGCAGCAACACTTCCTCTGACAAGTGGCATTGCTTGAGTGAGAACCAATGAATTCATTATTTGCAAGGCAATTTGAGATTCTTAGATAGGAGAACAGGTGGGTTGGGGTTTTTTTTGAGGAGTATTAGATGGTTTCTGCCATCTGATCGCCTTCTCCCTGGTTGACTTTCTAACATGTTCAATGACTTTCTAACATGTTAGCCAGATTTTCCCTATCTGGCATGGGGAAATCAATTCTCAGAGATGCAGCATTCACAAAAGGATTTACTGAAACTTCACCCAAAAAAAAAAAAATAAAAAAATCAGTGGCTTAACAGAAGCTACAGAAATCAGGACCTGTGCTTGCACTAGGGATGCAGATGCCACCAGCCAGTTACCCAAGGAAAAGGCAGGAGCCAGGCATCTGTTGTCCTGGCAGCCCTGGCGCCTGCCAGTGGCAGTAGCAAAGACAATAGGGAGAGTAGAATTCACCTTGTGATCAGGCCTGGCTAGTTCTTCTGCTCCCAGGAGGATTTGCTATTTTAATTAATTCCAGTAACATCTTAAACAAAAGAAATGTATTTAAATAGCAACTGTGACAACTATAACATGATGTACTAGGGTCTAGTTATAGAGACAAAGAAAATAGCAGTCATGCATGTATAAAACAAAAGACGGAGGTTCTGTTATTCTGTTTACTTAACACCTATTATGATATCTTTAACCAAAAACAAAGGCTGCTGCTATGTAATGGTATTCCATATATGGAGAGGTTTCCACGGCAGCAAATTGGCAATTTGTCAGCTTGTCTTCAATTTGGTGCTTCCCAGCTCGTGCTCATGTGTGTGTAGCACAGCTGCATGCGGTACAGCACTCTGCAATGCCAGAGCATGAGCAGAGTGTACAGTGTTAGTTTCTCTGAAGTCCCAGGGAAATTAAGGTTTACTGGGATTTTCCAAACAGCAGCTCCATCTAATGTAGAACAGACCTCATTGTCTCTTCTGATTTTATTGCGCTTCCCATAAAAAAGAGCAACATGGTATGATACTTGGCACTAAGTTACTGTGTTGGTGTAAGTAAGGGATTCCTCTGTCATATGAATGATCCCCACTTTCTCCCAGCTGAGGAATAAGAATTTGAAGACAGAAATTTCTCTGTCATGAGCACTCTGGTGATGCAGGCTGTCTGCATTCCTGGAACATTTGTGCCTCTGCAGGTCTATCCCAGCCCTCTTTAAAGTCATGCTTATATTCAGATGTAGGTATGTATGGCATGCATCCATCTCAAGAAGCACTGCTGTAAATTACTCCACTGGTTTAGCTGTATAATATATCCTGTCACATCACAAGGGGCTGTGAAGCTCTAAAATGGAAGGAATTCTTAATGAGGCAAGAGTCCATGAAACCAGAGGGTGACTCTCCTTCTTTACCGTTTTTTTTTTACTTGCTTTTCTCTCAGTAGCTTTCTTTCTTCAGCCTTTAGGCTTCTTCATCTAACAGACTCTGCCACCACGGATGATTGCTAGCTACATCTTTCCAGCTTGTGATATCAATAGTATGAACATTCATCCCTTCACTTATTGTAGACTACCCCAGACACACAATTCCACAACAGTACAGTCAAATGTGTGCTGGGTAGTTTTCTCTTTTTTTTTTTTTTTTTTTTTTTTTTTTTTTTTTAGTGTTAGGTGCTTGGTTTAGCATAGATGTTCCATCAGGTAGCAGAATATTGTAGCTGCCTTCCCAAAACAGAGACCAGTCATCCAACAACACTGATCCAGAGAGGAGAATTTACTCTTCAACCTTCAGGAGCAGTCAACACATTCTCAGACTTGATTGTTGCTCTTTCTAGATTGGTATTTATTCCAAAGCAGTTGTAAACTAACAGAAGAATAATGCAGAGATCCTAAAATTCATATGCACTTTGTGTGTGTGAAAACTGTATCATCATCAATAAGCTGCTGTCCTCCAACCAGATACTCAGCTGCTGCTTTTTTACATGAAATGTGGAATGTCTTCCATCTGGTCTCGCGAGTAGGTGATCTTTGTCATGCTGTGTGCAAAACTGTGATGAGGAAGCAAAGAAAACTGTGTGCCACAATGCTCTGGTACCATTACTTATTTCAGTGCAAGTGCACTGCATGCTATTCCATGCACCATCCTGCAAAGATCAGACAAGATTTAAAAATATCTTTAGGACAATCCATTTACTTTTACAATGGCTGAAAAAGCCGTTTCTACAGACCAACCTGAAAAAATGTGTGTTATCTGTGTAACCCACGAAAACAAACTTCCTCTCTATCCACACATTTTTCCTGCAACCACCCAGTAATAATTCCTCTGTGTTTCTATGTCATCTACTAGCTCAGCAGCCTTTCCTGGCAAAGATAGCTTCCTTGCCTTGTCTAAGATGCTACTGCATTCCTGGCCTGGAGAAGCATTCTGCTGAGATGAAATCACTCCCAGGATGTTACAGGGCACTCCTTTCTTCATCTCCAGGTGCTAGTTTAACTAGATGGTAGCCACGGATCAAATAATTCCCTGCTGATGGTGCATCTAGAGCTGGTGGTGTTTGAAAGCCTACCTTGAGCTGTCTGAGAGTCAGGTCTCCTTGAAGACCTTGTGTGAGTTTTTTACAGTTGCAGTCAGGATACTTCAGGCTGTGAACATCACTCACCAATCCCTGCCCCAGCCTGCTACAGCCGTGGGATGCTGTGGGATGTGCTGGGATCCCCCATGGCAGGCTGCCCAGACCTGCTGCCCTTGGCCACCTCTCTGAAGCTCTTCCTCATTCTTGACAAAAGCAGGCTCCACGATGGAAAAGATGCTCTAATTGCTTCCTTCCTTCACCTCCTCCAGGCACTGGGGCTGGGCACCTCAGCCGAGGGCTGTGGGACTGTGTGTGGGCTGGGGATGCTGATGATCACTGCTGCCACAGTGGTGCTTTTCACAGGCTGTGTGTTTCATGGCTTTTATTAGTAGCATAGCTTCTTCTAATCAGACCACCTTTTCACCAGGGTTAGCAGAAGTCTTGGTTGGATATCAATGAATTAAAAATGCCCACATTCAGATGGAAAAGCCCCTTTTCAGCATACAGCCACGGTAACCCTGGTCCCAGCAGGGGAAATTTTTCTGTGTCCACAGGAGCATCAGAGGTAGATGCAAGGTCACAAGAATTTTATCCTTCAGATGATTGCTTCCTCATATGTATATCCATCACAGGACTCAGAAAACTTCTGAGGAATGAGACTATGCACATTATATTGTGCTTGAAAGACATTTCCAAAAAGCAAAACTTCAAATACTGATCAGCACAAGATGGATAATCTCACTGCATAGTGATTGCCAAAAATGCAGAGATGTATAATCATATTTAATAAATAAATGCACAATTTATTTATTATTTCTATTACTTATTATATAAATCTGCAGAGATGTTTTATTTGATTGATAACTCAGGCTAGTTGCATAGCCCTTTCAGTACTGTTTACATTACCTTCGCCTTTTAGTGTTTGCAGATGTTTAACAATCAGACTTCTTCAGATTTTGAAAGATAAGTCTATTTGAAAACTTAACTGTTCAACTGCATGTTCAAAATTATTTCCATATGTGAAACTGTATCCAGAGCAATAGGATAGTCCATCCATAAAAAAAAACCCAGCGCCCTTTTGTAGTGTTTTGCCCTCCCCAAGCAGAACAAATACGACAGAAAGAAACTAGGCTGAGCATGAACAATCTGAGGGCTGAGACTCTTTACACCTAATTCCAGATAGCTGTAAAATTAGTGTTTTTACATCTGACAGCTGTTGAATATTTCTGGATTCTCATCCTAAGGTAGACATTACCACAGGACATGCATCACACTCTGAAAATCTCTATTTCTAACTACCGATTCTCAAGGGCATATATAGGTCTATCTCAGGTACAGATATTTTGCATTTTTGATGTCAAATATGATTAGACAAATCATATTTCAAAGTTTTGACCTGATGGGAAGTGGCCTCATTTGATTTTATGAGGTTCATTTTTGAAGTGGGAGGTGTGCTGGAACATGTAATTTCAGCAGTCTGTATTTTAGGCATCCCCATATCACCACTCGGGGTGGCAGAGGAGGCGCCTGGGCTCAGAACAGCTTCTGCAGGTGAGCAGAGCTGCTGCTGGAGCCATGCTGCTGCAAGCACTCTGGGGCTGGGGGTGGCTCAGGAGCTGTTGACTCCTGCCTTTCCAGTTGCTGCTGAGCCTGGGGCTGGAGCTCTTCCTGACAGTAAGCTCTGGTCTTGTGGGAGTCAAGGAGCCCATGCCAAGGAGCCTGGTGCCAGAGGGGACCCAGCCCTCCTGCCTGCCTCAGCTCCTGTTCACACTACTGAGCCTGACCTGCACCAGAAGCAAATGACACAACTTGCTCCTAATCTTGCTCTGCAGTGTGGCAGCTCCCCACTCTTCCCATGATCTCAAGAGCTGCTTCCAACTTCCAAAACCCAGCAGAAGCCAGAGCTCCCACTTTGCACAAGGGTGAGAGCTGGACATGCACCTCTTCTGTTAAAGGGCTGCAGCTGTCCCAGCTGCACAAACCCGGAAAGAACAAGGAACCCATGTTTGACAGGGAAATGAGGTATGACTTGACCTGAGATGTGATGCATCTCAGCCTTATTAAAACATGGCTCATGATGAATTTAGAACTATGCATCCAATTGTTTTCTTCCCCTTCCCTCACATGCATTATAACATGAGACCTGCTGCAATCCTCAAATATTTTGGTATAAACACTATATTTGAAACACCAGAGCTGGCTCTGCCTGTTGCTTTAGCATGGGGCAGAGTACCAGCCAAGGCCCAAACAATACAGATTTCTTAATGCAGATAAAAATCAGCATGTTGGTGAAAAGATACATGCAGTTACTGGCAAATGCTGTCATAGTTTTCTAACAGACAATCCCTCTGAGCAGGCAGAGACCCTCATATTTAAGTCTTCTGGTAGTTTTGGTGATGAAAAATTAATATTTGAGAAAAATTTAGGAGGAGAGAAAAACGTATATGCATCCTTCACATGAACATATGATTGCTGTTGCAGTCAAGTAATGATCATGCAAGTGCCTAGGACAGAGTGCAGTATTCTGAACACAGACAAAAACAGTGCCTCTGTAACCACACACAAGAACAACTCAGTCCATCATCAATGCATTGTCATGAATTTTGGAACTTTAAAATGTCAAAAATAATCCTTCAGTGTGAGACGGGCAATATAGTGGTCTAGAAGAAGGTTATGAATATATCAGATGATTCTTTTGGTCCTCTACTGTCACATCTGTCCCCCTGAAATTTCACGATGCTTAAATCTTTGATCTAAATCTATATCCCAAGCACACAATGGAAAAACAAATACATCACTGTGTGGGATTAAGAAATGGAGACAAGAAGTTACTTGTCATATGTATAATTATCATAAGTAATTATAACCCAGGAGCTTAAATCTTTTTTCTTTCTCTCATCATGCTTTTAAGTTCCTGACCCCTTGTAAGGAACAGATATTATACCAAAAATGGATCAATATTTTTTCCAGCCTGTTTTTACTATCTACAGAATTCTTCATCCTAGACATGATCCAGAATTTTAGTATGTCCCGAGGCTGTAGTTACTAGACATTGTAACCTAAATATTTGCAAGATGAAATGCCACAAAGACCCTAGACTTATTATAGGATATATCCTGTGAAAATACAGTATAATCTTTTAACACCACTAATTTTTTTTAAAATAATAATTATTGTAATACTGGGAAAACACAATAGCTAAACTTCGAAGAGCGCATGTGAAAAAACAAAAAATATTGTGAATATGAATAAAAATTTGTTTAAATTTGTGAGAACCCAAATTGCAGCAGAACCACCTGGTAAGCAGCTTACCACAAAGCTCACCTGTCTGCCTGTTCACAATATGACTTCCAACTTTCAGATGAAGCTCCTTTTCAGCTTCATTTTGCCTCAGTAGAACTTGTCTGCATGGATTATAGCACGGATTTTCACAGAACTGTCTGCCTCATGGGGCAAAATTTTTATATGAATCACTCTTAAACTTCTCTATTGACAGATGGGAAATAATGCCCAGACTCACCGCACAGTAGCAGAATGAGAACTCCCATCCAAACCAGTAATTTCTAACAAAAAAAATCTTTGACTGACACTCATGCACAAGAAATAGCCCTAGCACATTCAAGCATCACTCCTTTTACAGAATCCCACTACAGTTTCCTTCCTGATGGAGCACAGAATTGGGGAAGGATCAGGGTTCAATAATCCAGGGCTCCCTCATGAATTGCAAGGATGGAGATCACGCTACCGAAGCCATTGCAGTAATGTGTGCGTCACTGTCACTTTTGGCCATTTCAGTTACAAAAAGTATTGTGGAACAGAAAGTTCAGCAGTGCATTTTTTTTACAAGTAAGTGAGAGATTAAAATACTAGATATTCAGCCTGCTCCAAATAAAATATAACAGAGAAATAAAACAAGCAATTAGGGAAACTGAGCCACCTGGTCTACTTGAAGGTGTCCCTCCTCATTGCAGGAATTTGGAACAAGATGACCTTTAAAGATGCCTTCCAACCCAAACCATTCTATGATTCTATGAAAATTATAAACGTAAGAGCAATAAAATTATTCAAACAATAGACTTAGGGGCATTTCCCTTGTAACACTCCAGCTGCTGCCATCATTCTTTATCTACCTGAGCCTTCTCCCCTTTTGAAAAAAACAAAACCCTTAGCACTCTTTGTTTCTAAATTCTCTTGTTCTTAATACCTTGAAATCACCTTGGTCTGGCACAGTACCGTCATCTCTCCTTCTTTGTCGTTCACCATCTCCAAAGGGATCGAGGCCTGAGTTTTCATCCTGAAGAAGGAAAGAAAGAAAGAAACAATAAATGATAACATTAAAACAACAGCAGCAGCATTATCAGGATAGATAATTAATTTCTACTTGCAATAATTTATGAAGAAACCTCGATTAGAAGGGCTGTCGGTTGCACCCAGCTGTGTTATCACACTCAGATTCATGAACAAACCACCACATGTTTAGGTGCACACTGGCACAAAATCCATGTCGGGGTACCCTTTCAATAAGTTAATGAAGGAAGACCATCACAGCTGTAAGATACCCAGAAGGTGTCTCTATATTTATTCTGTGAAAAAGTTTTGCTTTTTGTTTTGAATGTGTTCTTTTGGCAATCTGCTCCTGCTCTTACCAGTATTAAACCTCAGTTTAAAATACCCCAGAGTATCTTCTGTGAGTTTGAACGTTGAATGTGAAACATTGCAGTTGCAAAATTTTAGATCTAACGTTTCAGTCTTTTTCAGGAAAGAGAAGTTCCAAAGTACTTCTACAATGTAGGGTGCCCCCTTTTGAAGCACTTTGTAGAGCACCATTAAAGAACAGTTTCTACAAAAAAATGTCGAAAATATTCTGTTTCTGTTTCCAAAGCACTTCCTGAAGTGATGCACCTTCATCCAGTCAGGGAGCACGCAGAGCAATGTGTAATGTACTACAGTTAAAACTAAATGCAAATCTTGAAACAATGCAGAGAATGCAAAGCAAAATGAAAAAAATTCCGAACCAAAAAGGGAATGCGTAGGTGAAATTCAATTCTCTGTTCCTGGTCTCTATCCTGTCCTTATCCCATTTTCAATAACAAAAAAAATGGGTTTGCCACATTATTGTACATGTAAAAATCTTGCTATTTATACAGAAATATGAAGTTTTTAATAAAAGTAGCATTTAATTGCAGAAGAAAAAAGGCTGATAATTCAGTGCCCTAAAGCAAGTTTCCCTCCCTGTTCATTTTTTCGTCTTTCTTATCTTTTTCTGTCCCCATACTATTCTGACTTCTCTCATTTTGTCTATGAAGATGAGATCTTTGGCTCCAGTGGATTCAGGAGGACTTTTGCCACTGACAGGCTTGAAGAGAAAATTTCACCTTAAACTCCTTCAGGCAGAGGAACTACTGTATAGTCCCATCAGACAGCAAATTTGTACACTAGCTTGAATACAAACACACCCACAAAATAGGATTTTGTTTTCTGTCAAATGCAGAGGACCTTAAGCAAAACTTTAAAGCTGTTTTCTTACCTCTAGTGCATTTGATGGTATCATGGTCTTCCCTGATTTCATGTAATAGAGTGTTTCTGGCACCTCCATGGGCAGCAATTCTTGAGACATATCTGCAGGATTTAATTCTAGCTCCTCCATGGGCAGGAATCCTTTAGCCATGTTTTCAGGACATACGCCTGGCTCCTCCATGGGCAGGAATCCTTTAGACATGGTTTCAGGATATACTCCTGGCTCCTCCATGGGCAGGAATCCTTTAGACATGTTCTCAGGATATACTTCTGGCAATTCCGTGGGCAGGAATCCTTTAGACATGTTTTCAGGATATACTTCTGGCAATTCCATGGGCAGGAATCCTTTAGACATGGTTTCAGGATCTACTCCTGGCACCTCCATGGGCAGGAATCCTTTAGACATGTTCTCTCTTAGTCCTGGCACCTCCACAGGCTGTAATTCAAGAGATATATTTTCAGGATCTACTCCTGGCACCTGTGTGGGCAGCGGTTCTAGAGACACATTTTCAGTATCTACTCCCGGTACCTCCACTGGCAGCACTTCCCAAGACATGTTTGCAGGATGTACTCCTGTGGGAGTCAATGACTTGTTATTTTATAAAATGACCTGAGGCCCCACCCATCTAAGTAAAGGACTTCCCTCCCACTGCCAAAGACAGTGGAGCACCATGGATAGACTGCTCCAGGGAAGGACCTTACAGCACAAGCACCACAGCCAAAAGGAATGTGGTGCCTTCCTCTGGCTGGGAACCTCTCCCAGCCTGTACCTGCCCCACAGGTCCTGCACTGCTGCCACCCTTTTCCCTGTGCACAGAGTCCCAGCATGGAGGGCGCTGCCACCGAGGCCTGCTCCTTCAAACCCACTTCTTCCCTGCCCTGAGCAGGGACATCTCCTGAGTGGGGGAAACTGGACCCTGAAAAAGGCCCGTGTGTGTAAATAACTGGAAATGACTTTCCTGTGTGCTGGCACAGCCCTGTGCACTTTGGTCAAAGCCTCCCCACAGGGGGGGACCTGAGCTCAGTGCCTGCAGAGGGGCAGTGCCCTGTGCCACAGAGGAACCCCTGGAGAGGGCCATCCCCACCGCCTGAGGGATCACTGCATGGATGTGCAGCTCCCAGCTCCTCCTGGGCTGCTCCCGTTCCTTCTTCCCAGGGGAGAGAGGCCACGGTGTGGGTGCAGGGCCAGGGCTTTGTTCTGCAGAGGTGAGCTGTAAGTAGAGGAGGTGATCGACGGGCTGGGAGCAGCAGCACCAAATTGAGTGTGATAGGACAGCGGGGGAGAAGGAGGTGGACGCTTGCAGGGAGTAGCAGAGGTCTTGAAGTCACTGCCTATGGCTCCAGGTATGAGCAAGGACTGCTGCTGCACTCAGCAGTACCTTAAATATGGCAAAAAATGCACAAGAAAATATATAATAGCTGTGCAAAGCAGATAAGGTTATGCTTTTACACATTTTCCTGAGAAAGGCAGTTGAGCTTTAAATGACAGCTGTGGGAAACTCCTGTCAAGATGAATGGAATACAGTGTCCAGTGGGTAAGTTTTATCACTTTTATTTTACAGAGATTTGTTCAGCCAAAGAACATGAACAAAAGAGCAGATGAACATCTCCAGGCTTACCCAATGGAAATTACCGTCTTCAAACACAGGAAAACAAATGAATAACAAACTAGAAGCTCCAGTAACAGTAGGCTGTGTCATAGCATCTGTATTCCCAGCATGAAAAGTAGCTCTGGCCACACTGGAAGTACAAGAGCATCTTTTGGCCTTAGGTCACGGACACTCTGAGCTACATCCTGGAGAACTCCTTCTGCAGCTTAATTTAGAGAATAACAATCATCTTTTCTTTTTTTTTTTTTTAAATCTGGTCAGAAAAGAAGACCTGGGTGACCTTGGAAGACCTGCCATGGGATACTAAAAATGCCAGGATACTTGTCATTAGAGCAGAACAACTTTCCCAAGGCTGGTTAGTTCAGAGAACCATTAGCACAACTGATGATAAGTGAAAGAAATCCCTCTAAAGTCGGTGAACCTTAAGAAAACTGAGATTCTCTGTCTTCGAGGAAGCCTGTGGAGAAGAAAGATGAATTCTGTGTACAGACTTCCATGTCTGCAGAGTGAATTCCCCATTACAGGTACACTTGGCTATCTATAATGATCTGTACGACCTTCAGCTAAATCAAGGTACTCTGCTCCCATCTGAGTCACTCCACAGGGAACACCATAAAGAAAGAAAACTGCAAGGTTCTCATTAAAAACTGAACTAGTGCTGTCTCATTTAAAATCTGAATGTACAAACCTGGATGGTTTCAACTTGGAGAATGAAAAGCAGATGCTTTAAGTTGAAATATTTAATTTCTTTACATTACGTATTTCAGTAATTTAAGGATAGATGAAGGAAATAACCCACCTGTTTCAAAGATCTAAATGTAGTTGCCCTGGCAGCAAATTGCACACCATAATCCTTTAGTGTAGTGATATCACAGTTTTATCTGCTCATCACACAGAATGTGCCAAAGCCAGCACAACCTCGTACTTCCTCTGCTGCTTAAGTTTCGTACTCATCCTACAACACAGTTTTCAGAAGCATCTCTCACTTGGCAGAGGTACCTGTATTACATCTGACTGCAGAGACAAGCTGTGGAGAAATGGAGTTACATGACAAAATTTTCAACAAGTTCAAATGTAGCTCTGTGATTCCTTTTAATCACAGTCTTGGACTGGACCAAAACCACTGAAAACTGGTGTCCCCCACAACATATGTTGTGCCTTGCAACAATATATGCTTTCCTAGCATTGAACAGACCAGGCAAAATAAGCCTGAGGTTATTCTAACAAGGTGGAAGCACAACCAGGACTGGCTGCAGCCACCTCACTACTCTCAGACATACAAATACTTCTATACAAAAAAACAGCACTGGAGAACAGAGTCAGATGGGAGTTCTGGCTCAGCTACGTCCTCTTCCTGCAGGAGAGGCATGGCGTCCTAGGCTATCACTTGTGCAGTTAGTGAAGGAAGGAGATGTGGAGCAGGAGAGAAAGCTCACAGCAGATAGGGGCATTAATGCTGTTTGTTATTTTACCCCTGAAACAAATAAAAATGAATCTTCTGGGAAATAAACTTTAAACCAAAAAAAATTAAAAGTACTAGAATGTATTCTTGTTAAGATCATACTGAGACAAGTATGGCACTTTTATTCATTGTATTGATGCACCAGCATTTGTGTGCATCTAGCATATAACTAGAACAAACCTCTGATACTGAGAGGTATCCCAGTAGAAAGGTTACCATCATTAATGACTTTGTACATCATTGCACTCACAGTTAAATACCTGTATACATTTTTTTCATGTTACAGTTACTGATGCACTGGATAAAGCCCAGAACTTACTATACCACTCTTAAAACTGCCTAATTGAAGTGTAAATTTATACTCTGTTTTATCTCTCTCAGGTTTTATGCATGTTGTGAATGTACAGCCCTCAGTGGTTACCTGTAGAGTGAGAAAGTCCTCTGTGCCTGGAGTTCTCTCAGTGTGGGATGTTCTTCTGTACTTGAAGAAAGTTTCCCAGGACTGCAGTTCTACAAGAGCAGTTCCCAACGTTTTTTGCATCACTGTTCACTCTCCACATTTCTGCAGACTACATGCAAGTTTATCATATCCCCATGAGCTGAAAACCAGCACAAGTGCAATATGACCAGCACAGTGCTTCCTCCCCTTGCACAAACCCAGCTGTGGGTTACAGGCCATCAGCTCCTGCACCAGCAGAGATCATGGACTAGAGATTAAGAATGACCAGAAAAGGTATTTGTTAAGCATCTGTGAAGGATTTTCTGAATTATTTTCTGTATGTGGAATCAAAGCATTTAATCTTCAACAAATTCTAGGCTGTCATATCATCTATTAAATGTCAAAACCAAGCAATATCCTATATTTACAAAGTAGATATTAAATTAAAAGTAATGCAGCACAAGGAGGAATTTGGAGCATGACTTGCTTTTAAGACTGGGTGTCATCCAGCTGAACAGCAGAAATTGCAAAATTGAAGAAACGACTTGCTCAAGATTTAAAAGTACATATTAATATATGTAGAAACTTGCAGCTCCTTACCTGATCGTTATCAGTCTCTAAGGATGCTCCATTTTCTCAGCAGAAGAAAGGAAATAGGAAGGGAGTAAACTTAAATATAGATTATTAGCTGAGAGAGAGAAGGCTGCAACGAGCAGTAGCTGGCAGGAAAAGTTAGACTGCTAGGGGCCAAGAAACCATCTTTTCCCAGTGTTTAAGGGCAGAAAAAGAGAAGAGAGAGCTGGGAGCTAGGAAGTACTCACAGTGTGCATGTCAGGTATCTGTAAGCCCCGATGGTCAGAACCTCAGCAGTAAAACTGATTGCCATGACATTTTCTAGATTAGAGATTTTTAGTTGCTATTCTTTTTAAAGGACCAGCCTATCAAGGCTGCTTTGAAAAAAACTAGAGGAGCAATATACCTTTATCTCCATTTTAAATGTTTATCTCCACTGCCTTTTGGTTCCTGATTTCCTCTTTCTTTTCCTCTTTCTATTCCCTGCCATATTTTCTTTACCATTGACTTCTTGGATTTCAAAGTATGTGTTTTCTTTCTTTGTCCATCTGAACACCTCATAGCTAAAATTCAATTTTTCACTTTTTCTTGGGTATTATAATTTGTTTTTTCCCTCTATTGTTTCTCCCTCCTTGTATTTTATACCATCTTAATCTTTCCCCTTTGTCTCACATCTCATCTGTACTGGAATTGTGCCTCCAGAAGCTTCAGGTTTGAATGATGGAGGTTTGGTCATATTTGGAACAAGCATAAATACGATAAGCACTAGGGCAGCTGGAATCAGGCTATGACATCTGGATGAGGCATCCAGCTGCATGGAGAAAAGGGGATAAGCAATAGTGGGTTGGAGGGAGTGCAAAGGAGACCTCAGGGTCCAAGGAAGAAAAAACAGGAGACATGACAAGACATCATATCCCAGAGTTTTGATATCATGAGCTGAAGGTGTGGGAGGAGTGCTGGAGAAGTACTTTATGAACACTGCAGGAGTGCTGGGCTTCAGTGGGAGCCCTACAAGGGAGAGATTTTCAGGGGGAACTCGAAGGTACAAAGCTTCAGTGGCATGAACGACACAGAACTCTCAGCTGTTTTAGCTGTTGACTAGGGTATGAGGAACTAAGGCCCTGCTGGCCTCCTCTGCAGTGTTATCACTCTAGTAAGACAGTGGGATGTTGCACATACACAGCAGAGCTTTACGTGTGAGCAGGTTTTAGCACAGGGCTTCTAAGACGGGAGTCCTGTTCTACCACCCACATTCTCCCGTATCTGCTGTGGCAAACACATTTCCCATCACTCACGTGGTGCAACCTGTAGTCTCACGAATGACTAGCTCACTTCACTCAGAACGTTTGCAATAATCTCATTTGATCACTCTTTGCACTACAGAACAGCACAAAATGCTGCTGCCAACCATCCCATTAGCTCCTGTTTCTTCAGTGGCACTCACCCAATAGGACTGTCCGAGGTCTCACACACCTCATGAGGAGTTAAAGAATCCCACTGCTGCTTTCCTTAGGTTCCTGTGGTCTGAGTCACCTCACAGAGCTGCCCAGTTCTTCATGCACCTTTGTGATAATCGGAAGGGCTGGGGCACAGGTGCAATTGCATGCTAATCCCTTCACTTACTATAGATAATGAATAGGTAAGAAGGAAAAGACAGACACTGAAAAGATGCAAAACATATTAATTACAACTAAGGAGGTCAGCATGTTAGTGTTTGTAGCTCCTATTACCACATCTACCAAGAGCTCTATCTATTAAAAGATTTCAGAAAAATCATGTTAACTCCTGCTGATGCTAACACCATGATACAGCATGGACCTAGATTTTTGCAGTGCTTCTCTAGCCTGTAGTTAGTTTCTGTCCTTGAAGGGATAATTCCATTAAGTCACTCCTCTTTCCTGTAAAAAGGGACACTCCCAACCTGCAAAACCAAAAAGGGCTTTTAAATGCCCACATCTGCAGCTGTTACCTACATTCTTTTAATGCTTCAGTACAGCCCAGAGTCAGAGCATAGGAAACATACCCCATTAAAAGCTGAACCACAATGAAACAATGCCAGCAGACAAAGCCACACAAAACCTCCCTGCTGGCCCGCAAGAACAGATGACAAGGATCTTCTGCAAGTGTTCTGCTGAGAGGTGGGACAAGCACCCTGGCAGGTGCAGCAGAGAACACCTCAGCGGCACACTGAAAGTAAATGGGGCTTTCCATTGTTGAACAAAAAACAAGAAAACGTCAAGGGAAGCAAAAGGGTATAGTTAAAGGCAGGGACGGGAAGAGAGAGGCAGGCCTCTTGAACTCTGGTGTCATCAAAGGACTTGGATGGCAGGGGTAGGAACTTCATTTACAGCTCTTGAAGCTGCCTGAAACCTCAGCTGTAAGATGAGCAGTTGGGAGAAGTAGCAAACACATGTGTCACACCAAATAGGGTTGTCATAATGATAACCAGGGAAGCCCAGGAGGGAGTTAGAGCTGGGACAGAGGAGAGGCAATGCTGAGAGGGACCAGATGACTCAGCAACAGAGATCACAAAGAGGGGAGCCCTTGATGAGCACCAACAAGTAAACAGCTATTTCAGCACACTAGAGGTTTGAACTCAGGCTGCAAATTGGATGAAGGTGTGAGGGCCTGGAAAAGCAGCCAGCGTAAGGACACAGCACCCCTAAGGGGGCTGAGGTCATGGGAGGTGAGCATGGGAGACTAAAGACAACCAAGGACAGAGGAAGACAAGGCATAAAGGAATGATTGAAGGATGAGAGACAGATCATGGTAGCAAGAGGGAAGAGAATTTTTCAGCCTTTTAGAAGTTCCTGTTTCATTTTGAATTAAGAATTAGTTTTCTGTTTTGGCTATGATACATTATTCATAGCTCTGTGTTTGCCAATACATGTTACTTCAGTACAGACAAGCTGCTTTGTTTAAATTTGAATTAAGGGCAACTGATACTGACTGAAGTATTATATATTTTTATTTTAGATATGATCTTCGTTGTAATGAAACAGGTTTACATAGTATTTGTCTTATTAAAATTCTTCCTAAAGCAAATAATTATTTTGGTCTTCAACTCAAAAATAAACAGTTTCAACAAATACCTTGTGCTATTTATAGTAGTTGCATATATCCTATGTTGCTTTTAGACAGGCAGGGACTGACAAAGTCATGCGATTACCCATGAATATCAGTGTAAGGCACTTAACTTGCCTTCTGACCACAAAATCTGTCTCTCAGTTTTTGATGTTTTAATTCTCACAGTGTCCCATCTTATAATAACAAGAAATAGTGTGAAAACTGCTGAAATTACCAGGACGTGGATTACTGACCTGGATCCTCTAAATACCATGAATGTTCAGTGAAAAGTAGAACCCTGGATGAGATAGTTATACCTGCACTGGAAGAGCTGATCCTGACTCACAATATGGCTTGAAACAGCCATTTCCAAGAGATTTTCAAAAACTACATACTGCTGGTGTAATAAAACTTCTAAATTCAGAAGGACAGAAAATGTATATTTTTCACATGAAGTCTCAGATATTCTTTTATGTTTAGCTTGGCATGTTATTTCTAGCAAAATTTCTTGCTGACATTATAGGAAAATATAGTTTTCATCTTCTTTGAAATTGTCCACATTTATTATGTATTTTTCTGTTGCACTAGATTTGAAATAAATGAAATACCCATAGCTCATTTGTCCTTACTTCAAATACAACTTCTAGTAGTATACCAAATTTTGAAAGAATTTGTGCTACTGTCCCAGATTCATGCATTTAAAAAACTTGTCGATAAACCTCATCTTTCCTGATCTTCAATTTACTGCATATATAGGTATATGCATGAAAAAAAGTTTCCCGGCAGTGAAATACAACATAAATAAAGCTCAAGTCTAATCATTATTTTGTTGATTGTTTGATCTAAGATCACCATGTGGTAGAGAGGAACCACAGGCTGAGACAAGTCTGTACTTTCCAAAGTCTACTGTGCTCATTTACAGACGGGTCTTGATTCTTCTCTAGAAAACAATCAAATAAAACCAAACCAAAACAAATCATGCAGGTATCTTTCTGAAACTCAGGAGAATGTTTATTTTTTGTGCTGCCGTTTCTGCTCTATGGCTGAATTCAAAGCCTGAAGGATGAGATGCTGGTTGTTCTGAATGTTGTAGCTGGTCAGTTCTATCAGCTTGTCAAACTCCTCCCCTGTGTAGGTAAAGCTGTTTAAGCAGTAGGGGGAAAAAATAGTGGAAACATCCACATTGCCCTGCGCCAACTCAGCAGGGCTGCGCTCCACACCTGACAAATAAAGAAAAATCATCAGTGGGATACAGATATGGTCCCACCTCCCACTTTCCAGGTAGGGCACAAAGTTACTCCTTGCTCCCTTGGCATTTGCATTTCTCTCCCATGGGAGGCATAGCACGGGGGGGAGGAGATCATGCTACACCATGTCTCCCATCCCACAGCCAAAGGGCTGCCAGGTGGTGGGAGGACCATCCCATGGCTTACCAGGCTCTTTGTATTTTCTGAAGGAGTCATTCACCAGGGGGAAAAACACCACAGTCGGTGCCTCTGGGGTCTCTGTGTCTTCAAAGATGTAGCACTCCTTTAGATTTTTCTTCTCTTCTTCACTCATGTGGATTTTGGGAAATGGGATTCCCTGCTTTTTAAAGTATTTGGAGGCTTCTTCCAAAGGCTGAATTCAGACAGAACAAAAGGTCAGAAATTCTGCCACACACCACCACTTTTCCTAATGCACAATGCATCCATTGAAAGACCGTCACAAAGATGTGGGAGCAGGGTTCACTGTCAATATTTCTTCTGTCCTTGTCTCTTCTGTGAGATATTAAGTACTAGCTATTAACAGAACAACAATTCAAGACTCAGTCTCCACACTGCACTCCTGATCGTCGCTCTACCTTCTCCTCATTAGCCTTTATCTACAAGATAGGTAAAATGTTCATGACTATGGGAAGGGTGGCCTAGCAGCTTAGGATACAGAAAGATGCCTCTTCTGAAGAAAATAGTGAAACAGGTAGAATGGACAAGAATCTGAAATAGTACAGTTTTTAAATGCAAAATTACAAGTATTTTTTTGACTTGGCACAAAGTATTTAAAAGCCTCTGTCTTAGATGCCTTAGGATGGTTATGAAAAGTGATGTAAGCAAACAGTGATCTGGGAGCAAGCATCATCTTAACTGAAATGTTAACCTTGCAGATGTGTTAGCAATTTTTGAAAACAGGATTTTTCTTCCTGAGTCTGGTTGGCATGTATGAAAATTCTAGATGTCAAGAATTTCTGTCTTATCCTTATCTAGTAACAGAAATTATAGACCATGTTATTAGCTGGTATTTGAAACAGCAGATATTGTCACAGGACATAAATTCTTTTCCACAATTTCAAACAACAACAAAAAAATCCAGTTACTGTTCTAAAGACAGCTGGACAAATTATTTCTAATTATACTGCATGTAGGTAACTTTATATGAATATCACAACACAACCAAAATGAGTTCATCAGTGGTGGTAACTAGTACCAGATAAACACTCCGTATGAGCGTAATCTAGATAGCCAAATTGAGATCACAGGAGCACACAGGAGCACAGGAGATAGCATTTAGCTATTTGAGGGTTAATTGAAATAAAATTATTAGAAATCTGATATTACTTCTGTTCTCAGGGGATTTACCAGTATCACTTGCAAGACCTAGCCATCTGCACTGGGAGCTGTAGGCCCAGGATACTTTTCTCCCAGAATTAGTTTATTGTACATAAATTATTCTGAATCTTTAGGAGTTAAGGAGGGCTAAAAGGCAACAGTCGTTTATCAAAGAAAATAGAGTGTTTTTCACACCGAGGTCTGTGATCCAGAAGAATAGTTTAAGTGCAGGACAACATCCACTTTCCTCTCTGGCCTCATGAGCGGTGGATAGCTAATATCGATGTATCCTGCAGTGTCTGCCAGGCACATGAACTCTGCTGTTTCTGTCAGCTGGTTGGGGAAGTTCTCTAGTACAGTATCTAAAAGGAAATATTTGTTACGATGAGTGATTCACTGAAGAAGCAGTATATCCGTTGTTTGACTAATAAGGAAAAATTGAAAAAAATGCCTCTTGGCTCTCCATTACATGTACTTTCCAAGACCCTGACATACTACAGAAGTTCAGCCTTCACACATAAAAGGAAGACCTGTTCAATGTAGAAATAATTCCTTCACTTCTCGTGTTGCTATTCTTCCACCCCAAATGAGCACTAATTTTCTTTCCCTGGAGGCAAGGGAATTCCAGAAGCTGACTTGACTGTATGAAATTTAAATATTTATCTTGAACTATTCATTTCTAAACGTTCATCATCTGCCTTCTCTTCACTGATGAAAACACCAACCGTCTAAGAAGGTAAAAAATTATATTCAAAGATGTTTACCTTTCCATATACAGAAGTTTTTGTTCTGAAGGTATTCATTGTGCAGCTGGAACCCCTTCAGGAAGTTGTAGAACTTTGAAACCATCACCCGCTCTGTCAGGATCCGCCGAATGATGCCCATGATGCCGCATTCAGGGGTGACCAAGTAAGTCTCCAGCTCATGTCTCCTGTCTGATGAAGAAGGCTCTTCTCCTGAAAGACAGACGAGGTGAAAAAATTGTTGTTTTGATACAATTCTTTGCAATACTTCAAATAACAGAAGACATCTCATATTAGCTAGGGAAAAGAAGATCCTAGTAAGACATTGCAACATACAAATAAATCAATGTCAAAATAGGAAGAAGAAAATCAATCTTCAGTAATGCATATTCCATGAGAAACAGAGTGGCAACAAACTTGCTAAAGCTGGAAAAAGTGATCTACTGTTTGGTAGAACTCACAGATCAATTCCCTGTGTGAAGGTTAGGGTAGGTTCAGAATCTGGACCTGTTCCTTTCAAAATTATTAAAAATCAGCTTTGCAAAAGAAACAAACAAAATAACAACCAACAACAACCAAAAAACCCCCCAAAACAAACAACAAAAAACAAACAAACAAAAAAACCCCAAACAAACAACTATTAGGAGACTTAGACATCCACAAAAGAGCAGAGAAAAGAGAGCCGATAGCTTTCTATCCCATGCATTTATTGAGCTTGGGGCTTTGCAACACTGCCACGGAGAAAGTGATAGAAACCCATAAACCAAACTCACTAATGGCCTTTGAACACAGGAGGGACGACCAAGGCCTCTTAGAAAAACACAAGTTTACAACAAGATCAAAGAAAATTGAAACGGAGTTGCACGTAATTGGTATATCCAAGTCTTCAATAGCAATGTATAAAAAGCACCAGCTGCTGAGGCAAACAGAACACAGCACTGAGGTGTTTGTTACAACATGGAGGTTCACTGAAGGGCCCCTAGCAAAGACAATCTGAATCTGTTTAAAACCTTCAGTAGTTTTATATTTGCGTAAATTCAGTCTGAGAGAGATTAATGGAAGTAATATTGCTATGAATAAATTCAGAGGAGAAATCTAATTACATACAGCTGACAACATGAAACCTCCAGATTTATGAGGCAACAGGTAAAACAGAAACAGAAACATAACTAACCAATGTCAACAGTGCTGTGTTGGGTACACCTCAGTGAGCGCCTTTGTGTAGGATCCGATGAATGCCAGGCATCCAAGAGGTTGTACGAAAAGACATTGCTCCATAGGCCTGTGCAATGGTAGAGAACAGGGAAACTTCTTCAGAAGCATTTTAATGCAAAATATCCCTTTAAAAAAAATAATCTCTCAGCTTTGCAAGGTGTATTGGAAAGTCTCAAGGTTTCCGAATTATCACCAAAAACTATATGAAGTTCTTTTCAGCAACTAGCATTCTGTCCTCAAGGAGGTGCCTAAATAGTTTAAAACACTGTTTAAAACAGTGAGGCCTTCAGCCACTGTAATTCATTGCCACATACAACCCAACATTTTCCATTCTATAAGCAGCTATCGTAAGTGAGCAAAACCATGCCATTTCCTATAAAATAACGTCTGGCCGACAAAATGTGTCATATGTAAGTGGATGCTCAGTTAAAAGTTTGGAAGCTGCTCCTGGACAGTCAAGGATCAAATGGTTAGAGCACAGTTTGGGATAGTCAGCAGAAAAGTCTTCTAATACAAAACATCTTTGCTGTCCCTCTAAGATTTCTCTTTGCACAAGGTCTTTTGAGGGATACTCTTCTCCTTCTATTTGTTATTCTCATTCCCATAGTACTTCTCCCACTTTTACCATCCCATGTAAAAGAACACCTAAAAATGTCTTCACAGTGCAAAAATCTCCAAAAGTCTCTTGGATCTTGAAAAGTGTCTCTTCCTCCACAGCTCTGTCACAGGCCTCAGGAGGAACTCTGCCAGAGAAGGCAATGCTGTGCTTTGCCTTGAAAAAAAACAAACAAAAAAGCTTTGCAAAAACCATACATTGTACAGGATGCAGTAATTTGAGTTGTACAATAAAATAATTATTCATCCCATAAATTATTAACAGAAATACAATTCCCTTTTAAACCTGGTTTGTTTCCCAAGTGAGACAGAAAGCCAAGGGCCTTCTGCTTCAGAGGAAGGCCTTGTAAGAATACACTCACTTAAGAAATCTTAGAAATGCATAATCAAGAAATTAGTTTGGGACTCTCTGGATCTACACTTAGCTGGCATCCAGAGTTCATTTGCACATAATTACTGGCCAGTTTCTGTCAAGACAACCTCATCTCCCAGCAGCTTGAGAAGCTTCTCTCCAACCCTACTGTGAGAAGGCAACTCCTCTGGTTTCTCCTGTCTTCTCTTGGTGTCTTCTCATTCTGTAAACTCTTCCAGTTCCCTCTAGGAGTTACACACTGTTTCTGCATTTTAATGTCTTTCAAATATTGTTGTCTCTTCAGAACTTATTTATAATTACATAGCAGCGTTGCCCTAACCTCTTGCACTGAATTTTCTTTGTGCCTATATTGGCTGAAGTAAGAACTGTAAAGAGGGATGGTTTCTTTTACTAGGCTGACAGAGTTGAAAAGAGCAGACAAGCTCTCACGCACCTGAGCCTTTCTTCTGGAAACATGAGAGTCTTGTATCCCCATAAGCTCATCCAGTCTTTCCAGCTCTAACCACTGCTCTTACAAAAGGCCTTTCCTCTCCCTGCAAATGACACCTTGCATTTATCCTTAAACTATCATGCTGTAACTGATAGTACATTTTAATAGTAACCCAAGAGGGCATTGCATGTGGTATCACTAGATGGCAACATTGCTTTAAGTCTCCACCTTATCCTTGATAAAGACACAGCCGTGGCTGTGGGATCACCAGGCTCAGGTGCTAAGGCTGAGAACAGAGCTCAGCCCAGGCTGGATGTGTTGGGTGTGCTTGCTACCTGACCGCCTTGGGTATGAACACACTACCCCACTGCTACTGAGGCACAACATCCTCAGAAGAAGGCTCTGTAGTCTCACCTAGCTCTGTGACCTACCTCCTACCTCTAACAGAGTGCTTAATGGAAGAGTAAAAGAAAAAGGGAAGAATGAAGGGCTCTCTTCTTCAGCGTACTCTCCAGCAACTAAAGCTCCTGGATTTGGGATTTCTAGTGCTGGTGGCTGCATCTGAACTACTGGGTTTCAGAGCCACCAGTGGGATTTACCTTGCATGAATTTCTCCTGCCCTTTGCAGATCTATTCATATTCTTGGATCCTGTGTTTTCTTCTGAGTCTTTTCCCTCAGACAACTCTTTTCTTAACTCATGACACCCCTAAAAGCTCTTAGCATAGCTCATAGCATAGCTGTGGGATTTAGTGCTTGTGTGACTAAGCACAATCTTTCTTTCTTATGCCCAACTATTATCTCATGTTTTGAGCAACATGATTCTGGACTCCTCCTGCATAATACAGGCATTCACAGCTTCTCTGAACACCAAACAAGGAATACTATGTGGCGTTGCTGGTTGTATGGATTTTTCACTTTATAAGTTAACCATTTTTGACCCGTATCCTTGGTGTCCTGTTGTGTCTTATGCTTATTTACATCTAAAATACCTGTTTAAGAGCAGATGGACTTGTCTGCAGAAACTTCACCGCAGAGAACCAACATACAAAGGGTTGTAGTATAGAGTTCCAGTATTAAGCAAAATTAAAACAATTGCATAAAAGCGGCAAAGCTGTTTTTCATATATTACTGGATGCTACCCAATTGACTGAATTAAGAATGATAAATTTCAGTGATTTATCATGGTAGCAAAATTACAAAGGATTTAGAATACTATTAAACCCACAAAAAATATCAGTAGCAGTTCACAGAACTACTCTAAATTGCCATATTTTATAATAAACTTAGTAACAACATTGCTTTGGTTTCTCAGATCATGCCATTCATAGACAAATTTGATTTTAAGATTTCAGTTTCAAAATACAGATGTTTTTCACATGCTGCTGGTTGGTTCAAAATGAATACAACCTCTTCAAGCAGCCCTGAAACTTCAGGCATGAGCATCACTATTCAAGGCAAAAGCAACAGTGAATAGTGTGATTTGAAATTTCCTCTCAGTACTTTTAGCCCATCTCCACTGTCTAAGGAATTCAGTCAGAGGTGAGAACAACACGGTGTACAATTGTTTTCAGTCCAATGCATGATACAGGGCACTAGTTGTAATACGCAGGGTTTGCATTATATTAAAAATAAAAAATATTTTTATGCAATTCAAATTTTTGCAATGAAGCACATCACCTTTCATGAAGCAGATTCGGGACTCAGGAAGCTTCCTCATCAGGCGACCCATGAAGAACTCACTGCCAAAATCCTCTGCACGAATGAAGGCACCGTATTTTAAGAATCCAACCTCATAAGGGGTGAACTCCACCCATTCTGCAGAGACATAAAAGAAACTTTTAGATCTCAATCCCTACTTCCCTGTTGGCAGAGCTATATAAAGGCAAAAAGGCAGCTGCAGGATAAACCCTATCTGCAGGATGACCACAGACAGGCCTTCCTCAGGGTAAGGAGTTTCCATTAAGCTGGTGTCAGCTGCTCACTCAGTAATGTTTCGCAGTGTTGTTCATTCAGAACTTTCCAACGACCCTCTCCAGAGAGAACATAAGTGACGTTTATACCAAGAGGGGTCAGCCTAAGTTACCCCACACGTGGAGCTAAGGCTTGTGACTACCTTGGCTGTCCTTAAACAGCTCCCGAAGATTTCTCCTGCCCCACAGAACATGAGTCCCTCCCATAGCCTAGTTACAAAGTCTGGAAATGGAAAAGGAAGTTAAGGAGGAAAAGAAACTTTATAAATGCTATGGGTCAGCTGTACAAGAGGTTGAAGTACTGATAATGCAGATAGTGTAAACACCAAATGAGCCCATTTTTGCCATCACCTTTGAACTCTGAAAGGCTGTAATCTTCTTTGATGTTGAGGATCATGTAGATAGGTAGGGGATTTTGACCCTGACTCAATGCCTGTTGCTCATCTGAGAGTTTGTGGTTATTTTTCTGTGAATTGATAAAAGACAAAGAGCAAAATCAAGGGACCCTCCTGGCATAGTCTATGGGCTTCCAAGAGTACAGCAAAATACTAATTTCATCATTCTCTCAACTCATTTTGTGTCCAAACGTTTTTTTAACCAAGGAGTGATCTAAACATTTACCTATCCACATAGGCTTACTTAATTACTGGTAGAGTTGTAGGACAGTTTTTTAAAAAATGGTCTCCTGTTCTTTCTCGTAAATACATCCACTTTACATGGAAATTTAAGTTCTCACAGGGATGAACAGAGGAAAATAAACCAACAGCATGACTCTTTAGTTAGGTACTCAGATACTCATACTTGTAGAAGGAGACATAGGTTTTCTGCTCTACAGAAGCCCCTTGGGCTGCTAATTATGCATTAAGAGAAAAACTCTCAACAAGTTTACAGACAGCACTAAGCTGGGTGGGAGTTGTTGATCTGCTGGAGAGCAGGAAGGCTCTGCAGGGGGGTCTGGACAGGCTGGATCAACGGGCCAAGGCCAGTCATATGAGGTTCAATAAGGCCAAGGGCTGGGTCCTGCACTTGGGTCACAACAACCCCAGGCAGTGCTACAGGCTGGGGGATGAGTGACTGGAAAGCTGCCTGGCAGAAAAGAACCTGGGGGTGCTGGTTGACAGCGGCTGAACATGAGCCAGTGTGCACCCAGGTGGCCAAGAAGGCCAGTGGCATCCTGGCCTGGATCAACAATAGTAGCAGGACCAGGGCAGTGATTGTCCCCCTGTACTTGGCACTGGTGGGGCCACACCTCAAGTGCTCTCTCCAGTTTTGGGCCCTTCACTATAAGAAAGACATTGAGGTGCTGGAGCATGTCAAGAGAAAGACATGGAGCAAAGGCAATGAAGCTGGGAAAGGGTCTAGAGAAAAAAGCCTTACAAGAACCAGCTGAAGGAGCTGGGGTTGTTTAGCCTGGAGAAGAGGAGGCTCAGGGGAGACCGTATCAATCTGTACAACTCCCTGAAAGGAGCTTGTAAACAAGTGGGAATTGGTCTCTTCTTCCAAGTAACAAGCGGTAAGACAAGAGCAAATGGACTCAAGTTGTGCCCAAAGAGGTTTTAATTGAATATTAGGAAAAATTTCTTCATTGAAAGGCTGGTCGGCATTGGAACAGGTTCCCCAGGGAAGTGGTGGAATCACGGTCTGTAAAGTGTTCAAAACTTGTGAAGATGTGACACCTGAGGACATGGGTTAGTGGTGAACATGATAGTGATAGGATCATGGTTGGACACAGAGGTCTTTTTTAACCTTAACAATTCTAAAACCCCTTTGTTAGTCAGCAGAAATCACCTGCTGGATAACACTGGCATGCTCTCAGGCATCTGTCCCTGGAGCTTCATTTCCCGTACAATAGTATTCAGTAGCTGTTAGAGAAAACATAGGGAAAACTCTACCCCATCATCTAATGCTTTTTCCAGCAGAAGCCCCCAAAAATCAACACTAGAGATCTGGTATCCTTCTTGCTTCCGCAGTTTTAGCTCCTTTGCATAGTATTTCAAGCTCTCCAGGGAAAAGCAGCTTAGCTTGCACTTGGTCATATGTCTGCGGACTTCACTAATCGGTCTTGATAGATCCTTGTGTGACCAGTCAGCACTCTGATACAAATGTGACAAAGTCCTGGGGAAAAGAAAGGAAGTGCGTTGTCATATGCTAGAGAAACTTTCACTTTTTAGACTTAGATTGAAGGTCCACATCAAATGAACTAGCTGAGGTTATTTAAAAGCATCTTTTGGGTTTATTATGTAAAAGATTTTTTGGTTTAGGTTACTTTACAAAATCACTAGTGAAGCATGAGGACTTGCAAAAAGCCCCTCCTTTCTACTAAGGTTTATGCACAAGGCTGTGATTTGCACCCGGGTGACTTGGTAGGAAAGATCCTAGAGCTGAAACAAAGAATCAAGGAAAATCTTGATCCCTATAGGCAGCACATAGGCCATACACTGGCTTGGGCAATGTGCTCCTAATGCAGCAATAAAAAAACCTCGAGACTGAAGCAGTACGCCTGTCTTTACCATAATGTAAGAGAAGAAATACCTCACACAGCAGACTATAGAGGTGATGAGTGATGTCTTTGTTCAGGATCTCCTTACCATGTTGAACCAGATGACCCAGTGATGTATGAAATAGCATCCAAGAGACCCAACTTCTGAAGACCCAACAGGTTGCCTAAGAGAGATGTCAGTGCCCGAGTCCCACCTCCTGTTGTCATCACTGCTACAACTGGCACCTGTTTAATCATCAACACAGCAGTGGTAAGCAACACTTTGTTTACCAGCACAAGTGATCAGAGCCAAGTGAAACGTAGCATTTCAGTGCCACCAAAAATTCCAACATTTCATTATTTCCCCAAGCACAGAACAAAAAAAATGAAAACTGTGTATTTTGCACAGAAAAAAAAAAGTAACTAACTGATTTTGAGGATTTTGATAAAAAACAATCATTTTTGATTGTAAATTTTTACATGCTGGCTTATCAAAGCAGCTCAAAACTTATTGTTTCAAGACATTTCAATATTAGACTGCATTTTCCTTAGCAAAACATCTCATGAGAGCTCTATTTTGATAATGAGCAGAGCTCATCCTCTCTGTAAGTCAAGCATAATAGCTAGATTACATTTCCTACAAAGTATATAGAGTATATAATTGCAGTGATTAAGCGTAGTTGTATGGAAATCTAAATTATGTTACAAGAAGACAAATTTTTCTAAGAAACCCACTGAGAGAAGATGAGCCAATTGACATTTTCCACACATATTTCCAGGCAATTGCATCAAAGAAATACTCAAGAGTTTCCTGATTCAAATTGAACATTTCATGTCAAAGCAAAGTGTTCTGATTTGGATTTACATGACTATAAGGAAATGCTCTCTTGCTGGAAAATCTGAAAATAGTAGTTAGAAGTACTTCCCCTAAAAATTCTTACACTTAAGAAACTGCTGGGTTTTTTCACTGAAACTACTGTGCCAATGAGAAACAATGCAGTAATATTATCAGTTTGTGAGCAGAAGCATAATTTATAATGTCTAAAACCATGCTGTCATATATTACCTAGTATGCCTTTGGCCCACCTGTCCTGGACAAAGGAGAAAACACAGGTGAAAAAAACTTAACCAACTCTCAAGTTGGTTCTTCATTTCTTAAATTCCTGATCACAGACCATGCTCCCTCCCTAAAGCACCAGCCATCCCCATGCCAGCATGGACAATACGAACCCTAACTCAGACAAGCAGATGAGAGAAAAAATGTTTAATATCTTTGTTCTGTTTGAGGAACTACAGCTGAGATGATGAGCACCAGAGGAGAGAGTCTATTACAAAACACCTTCTCATCAGCCAGTATTATGCATCACTTTAACTGTTAGATTTTGTCCCTCCAAAAATCTGATAATATAAAATACCTTATGGGGTCTTGGTGACTGAATGATCAGCTAAAAGAGTCGGGCTATCCAGGTCTATAAGGCACAGATGAAAAAGAAATAGAGAAAAAATGCTGATTTACAGCCCTATGTTTTCTGGAGAAATGTGTATCAAGAGGGTTTGATCCTCCCCTGGCTCTTGCATTGCTTCATCTAAAGTACAAAATGTAGAAAAACATTCCCCAGTGCTTTACATGGTGCAATGAATGTATCAGGGCTAGTTAAGAAACAATATGCAAAAGGCTACGAGCATAACATATTCCTGTTACACAGCATGTTACAGTCCTTATGGTGCTCCCCATACCTCATGATCTTGTAGGTCTTGCTCTAAATGTAGTGCTTTTTTCAGAGCGGAAGCCACAAACTTCTTCCTTTTCTGTAGGAAATTTTTCTCCTCCGTACACAGATCAAACTCCAAGCGAACATCTAAGTTTCTGGACCTCAAACAAAGTCCAGGGTTAAATAGGGTGTGCACAATCTCTTAAAATTAATGTCTGTATCCCTGCTTACAAGTTGCAGTTGTATTATTAGGCTTCGAAAAGCTGCTAATCTGGCCCCACAAAAGCACATCACAGATGGTATAGATAAGGCAGAGAAAAGGCTGATAAACTGCAAAAAGCAACATCTTACAGAAAGAAATATTCTTAATTACTACACTAATTTTCAGGAAGTGTGTAACATAAATACTGCAGTCCATATATGGATACTATAAACAGTGGGCTATGTAGGATTTCTTGCCTCAGGACCTCCAGATTTTATAAATACAAATAGTCCGTACTTTTTACAAGTAAGGAAAGTGAAGTGTAAACACATCTGTTTCTAAATAAAGAGCTCTACAGATGTTGCAACCAGAAAACATTATTCTCCCCATCTAAACTGAACTCCTATATAGCAGCATAACAGAAAAATTCACCTAGCACAGTTAACCAGCTTCTGGACATGGGTAATGAACATAGGATGAATAGGTAAATATAATCGTTGACTAAATACTTTCTCCCTTAGTTACAGAAATAGGTAAGAAGGCAAAAAAGCATCTTTTTTTCACAACCACAAAACCCGAAGGCAGAATTTCTTACCAGTCATTTGACTTCACATGTAAATTAATTGTCTCATCCTAGGAAAAAACCCACAATATAAACACTGGAGATTATTTTATGTTCTTTCTTTACCATCAGCTCTGAAGCCCTTCTCTTTTTCTAAAAGCTACATAGAGCCACAAAGCCATAATAATCAGATAATCCATCTAAATCTTAAAACTTCTCCAAGTCCACTTTATTTTCTTTATATTGTTTTATGCTAAAGAGAGCAGTATGCAGTAAAAACCAATACCAGCTCTGCCAGTGTGTTCCAACCTGCCTCATTGTTTGCATTTGCTCTGATCTGCACTAGTCCCCCAGGTGGTCACAGAAATCCCTTTGTCGTGCATTTGGCTGTGATTTTTCTTTTCTGTTTGGTTCATATGAAAATGTACAGGTCCATATGTTAAAAATTGTTAGGAATCTAAGGGCACCAACAGTTATACATATAAAACCCTACTTCACACAGATCTAATTAACTCATGCCCATTGATCTTTGGTCTATAGCTTAACATTTATTCTAAGTTTGTATCAGTCACCTTTGTTACTGCCACTTTCTCACTGAATGGAAGTGAATCCAGAGGAATAGTGAGGGATGCATGGCAGTCTTTTTTCTCTTCACCTGAAGTACACTGGAAAATAAATTATAATGTAGAAAAATATTTCATGTATACACCATAAAAAAGCACTGTCTCCAGCTTACTTTTTTCAAATGGGGTCCCTATCCAGCAGTTTTCAAGTTGGCATCTAATATTTGTATGTCTTAGGGGTTACAATGCTGTTTCAGAGCTGAAGTTTATGAAAGATAGCTCTTAATTAAAAATACAAACACTTTCCCTTTGCCTCAGTCAAGTATAGAAAACCATGAGTTTACTGTGCTTGCTCAAGCTAATGACCACATACCGAGCAGAAATGAGGCTTCTTCTCTGCTAGAGCCATGCACAGCTCTGATAGGTTGTACTTGATGTAATGGAAGTTCAGGGGCTTCACAGGCTGCCAGAAAGAGCCCAGCGACAGCGTCTGGCTCTTCTCGTATGATCCCTTCACGGAAAACAAGAAGTCTTTTTCTAAAAAAAAATATACAGGGAAATTAATGACTATGATCCCAGAAATGGTACACTAAATGGTCTTTCAGAAGTTTATATGTAAACCCTTCAACAGTGCTTAAAAGCTTCCAAACTCTATCCAATAAGGGAACATTATAAGAAATAGGAGGAGAAGAAAAGCAAACAAGCAAATAAACAAACCACAAAACACCAAAAAGCTTATAAAGCTGCAGTAGATGTTTTAAAAACTCAGCCATACATGCAAATTGGACAAAATGTAAGTTGAGAGAGAAATATATATTTACTTCTATTTTACAGCATTTTTACGATTCATTGTCATTCTGATCATTCCCTTTAATTTCAAAGTCCAGTTTTTTATAGTTAGTTATCACAGACACACTATGTTGGATCTGTGAACCTGTGTATACACTCCTAACCATCCAGTTCCTGTGCTCTAATTGTAAGAACAAAGTAGGAAAATTACCAGATAGAAAACGACAAAACTAAACAAACCACAAAAAAGAAACCAACATACACACCAAAAAATCCAAACAAACAAAACCAAAACAAACAAAAAACCCTAAAAAAAAAGAACCACCCTCCCCCCAAACAAACAAAAGAACCCAAACCAACCAACCGAGAAAAATCAGTTAACCATAAAATAAGGGGGTTTTTGTTTCTAGTTTGAAGCCTAACCTGAAGGTTCTTTCTTTGTCCATCTGTTGTCCACCAAGACTTCCAAGCAGGAAATTTCACGAGACTGTAGCAGGGATGCACAACAAGAGATTAAAGTATATAAAACACACAATACCTGAGTCACTTGACTGCTACCTGTCTTTGGTAACCTGAGTCCCTGGGGTCTGGAAAACAGTCCACCCTGTGTTTGATAGGCTGATAAGAAAGATTTTGGCACTCTGAAAATGTGACAGGTTTCAGCTGAAAGAAAAATTGTGGTGGTTTTGGACAGGACTGGGAAGAGAAGGGAAATAACAGGGGTGCAATGGGAGTGTGCTGAGGCCTCCTGAGGGTAAACTGATGGGCTGGCCAAATCGTGGGGCTGCCCTTGCTGCCCTGCTTTGGTGAAGCTGGACAGTCAAGTGCTACTCCTCTAAGTAATGAGATAAGGGCAGCTGAGAAAGCAACTTCCATATCATCCTGTGGAAGTGGGGAAAACAGGATGGCCATGAGGGAGTCACAAAAGAAGTCCCCCAAAGGAATCACACAGCGGCAGTAAGTCAACGAAAGACCACTTCAGGCTTTATAAATAGGCTTGATATCAGCCTGTGTTGGTGAACAGGTCTCTGGGTATCCCAAATGATTGTGCACATTCTTTCCTAACACATCCTCCCACAGGGAGCTGCACAACAGGATGGCTACCTGTGTCTGACCCCCATCTCCCTCCCCTTCAGCCTTGCCTGCAGTGAGGTGTTGGGGCACCTGCCAGATTCACCATTCCCATCACTATCATGAAAACAAAGATAGAAGAGCAATAGTTTAAAATTACCACTAATACACCATTAGTCACAAGCTTTTCAGGAGGGACTGGACTGAAAGAGAAAAAAAAAAATACAATTAGAACTAGTATCACCTAAATACATCCTTAAATTAACACCAAGGAAAAATACTTTCCTTGAAGTTTGTCTTGTCCAGCATAGTCTCAAACATGTCACTGATTTTTAATTTTAGGAGACATCTGAAATGTGTTTTCCTTTTTTTTTTTTTAAATGAAAATGGTAAACAATAGTTTTAATAAGTATGATGACTGCAGTTCTTATTATCCACCCTCTTCCACCAAGTAATAGGATAAATTAATAACCAGGATGATTCTTGGTAGAAAAGGAAGACAGAGTTTTAGCCAATATGCAACTAACTTCATCAACACCAGTTCTTGCTGTTATGCTGAGCATTTTAAACTGTATTATACCAAATGCTAGCATGTGTTTGACTGCTTGCAAAGGGGGACTTCTGTGGTTCCAGGTGGATGTTACTCACATGCTCTCCGATGTAAACTCAACCTCTAGAATCTCCTGTGTCTGTAAAAGATTAATTTGTTATAAGCATCTGAATTAATTTTCTTTCTCATTAGCAATGGTTGTCAATTATTATTCTGGCTTCTGAAAGAGCTCTTCAATCAAATCAAATTTCCTTCCTACACCAGAGTATGGTGTGAGGAGTGAAAGCATTTGAGCTAGAGTGATTTTGAAAGTGTTCTCCCTCCTTTGTAAACCATCAGTCCCCAGGCCAACTGCCCTGTTCCGTTTGGTGGTGAGGCAGAGCAGAAGGGCAGGCAGTTCTAAGTCCTGCAGTAACAGTTGGCTTAACACTGTCTAAAGGCTTGGGTTTTTACTGTGGAATGTTATCAGAAGACTGATACTGCTGTATAAAAGAGGGCATTCTCAATTCTTCAGATCAAAAGGACTCCTGTAACGTGGACAGTACATTGACCAGTGCCCAGACAAGCTAAGGTAGACTGCCTGCCAAAATCACTGCAGAGCTGAATACCCATATGTACCCTATAAGAAAAGTCAGTGAAATAGCAAATCTATAGAAGTATCTAAATTGAATACGCACATCCCACATTGAAGTCATTGTGTATGTGTTCAGGCACACTGAAATAATGAAATAGTTTGAGCAATTGGCTATCAACTGGTTTTAGCACCTCAGTATGCATCTTTGGGTTATTTTCAGGTCTATTCAAAAGAATTACAGGGCAAGGAATCAGTTTTTAAGTGAATACTGTAACATCTCTGCTAGAGTATGCCCAAACTCACAAGTGTTTCTGCCAGGAAAAGAAATTCTAACAGAGAAACTTTGTGCGATGGTGACCAAGTTTTGTATTTCGACTATTTGAGCAACAGAGTCAAGAAAGAGAGAAAAAAGGCAACTCTGGTGTCAGAAAAAACCACCTGCTAAGAGGTTTGATGAGCTAGCAAAAGCCTTCAGGATAATGTCCTTGTCTATTTTGCTGATTAATGTTCAGAAGGCTCTTCACAGGGTATATGAAGTGCATTCTGAGAGGAAACAAACTCTCCTACCTACAATTGCTTTAAAAGAACTTACTTAGGAGGTAATATCAAAAAATGTATTTTCTTCCTGTGGCCAAGGCAGTTTTATCACTCACCTTTGGATTTAGCTGAAATGTCAAGTGAACAGTTTCTCCAAGCTGGATTTTAGCAATATCAAAGAGAACAGTGAAGAGGAGGTCATCTTTAGTGACTGCATTTTCATCATAGACTTTCATCTCAAGAATATTCTGTGAACAGAGGTACAGAATTACGATCCTATTTTGAGACCTTACAGAGGAAAAAGATTATGTTCTCAGCATGTTAAGGAAAACAGAGACAGGATGGGGAGAAGTGAGAGAGCATGTACAACCTTTGTGTTCATACAGAAAGGAAGAAAGATATTCTGAACCTAACACAGAGTTGGGTTTGTTGCTGAATTGTCCTGCAGAGTAATTTAAATGACAAAGGCTAGTAGAATCACTGAATATTGAAAAATGTGTTTGGCCTCTAATTTGGTTTGAGGTCACCACTTTTTCCTGAATTGCAGGAAACAATCTAGTGGTCAGGACTTTGTTGTTATTGGTAGAATAAAATATCCTTGGATATAAGCAGCAATTAAAATACATTAGGATGCACCATATAATTACTTCATGGTTGCATAATTTTATCCTGTAAATTATTAAACAGATCACATGCAGATAATTACCATGGAATCTACAGAAAGTGATACGTTTTTGTAAAATTGCACAAATCCCACTGTATAAATCTCCTCTTGTCTCTCCTCTGTCATGTGTTTGTTTGGATGGACAGGAGAGGGTAACAACCTCTCCTGTGCCTGATTGGTAGCTGGACATGGGCTGGCTCAGAGATGCCTCCCAGAGTGCTGAGCAAGTGAACCTTAACTGCTGTTTTCTCAGTGGGGCAATAATTCAGGCCTCTTTCAATATATTCAGCAGCTCATTTCCATGTAAATTACAGGGAGCGCTTATCTCAGATTCTTACTTATGCATCAGATTTAACTGAAACTTGCTAAGAGGCTTGATGTTTATTAAAGACACACAGGTAGGCTCATGGTCTCACACACAAACACATGGATAAAAGAGAGTGAGCACGT
Organism: Pachycephala philippinensis; assembly: GCA_013397055.1. Taxonomy (NCBI): domain Eukaryota; kingdom Metazoa; phylum Chordata; class Aves; order Passeriformes; genus Pachycephala; species Pachycephala philippinensis. Next base: position 510,495 of record VWZT01001858.1, on the reverse strand, counting down.
GAACTTTGTTGTCTTCGAAGTTCGTCATGTATCTCAGAAAGGTCCATACCTAAATGTGATAAGAGATTGACTAGGTAAATACACTGAAAGAAAGACACTCCAGATGGCAAATGACCTTGAGTTTGCAATTTACTGTCCCAAGACAGAAGTTCTGCTGACCTATAAGGCCATCTATGTAAATGTATCGCTCTGTGATCAGCCCTGTCCATGGCACTTGCTAATAGAAACATCCTGTCATGAGGCAGAGACAAGCAGCCACAGCGACTTGGTTTACAGGCCAGTCATAAATAGCCTGTAAAGGGTTATGGAAGGTGATGGAGGTGATATGCTTAAAAGCAATAGTCTGCAGCTGGTAGAAGGCAGGCTTGCACTGAAGGGCAGCATCATTGGGAGCCAGGTAAGGAGCAGAGCCAGCCTTGGCAGGGCTGTGTGCCACCAGCTCTGGGGAGGGTCACCCTCCTGGAGCTGTGGGAGTTGTGCCCACAGCACAAGCCAGGGAAGCCCTTTCTAGCCAACTGTTTGTCAGACATTCACCAAAACAGATACCCGTCAGTAAACACTGCTGTTCCCAGTGAGAACCATCACAAACATGCCCAAACAGGTTTTTTCTTCCCCAATGGCAGTGTATTATATGGTTTTACTGAGCTCTGGCTACCAGGATTTGGGAAGATGAATACCTCAACAAAACACAAGACAAGAAAGGAGAAAATAACCAGACCAGCAGACTCTGTTCTGCTCAGAGGGCAATGAGCAGAGGAATTGCAGTGTGTACAGTGAAACCTGCAAGAACCTTAACTTAACTGCTGAGCTTTAGTTGTCCCAGATCCCCAGGATACATTTTTGCAGCCCACACTCAAGCCACAGCCACCACCACGGTGCTGCAGTTGCCACACACTGAAAATTACTGCAGCTAATGCCACTTGTCTTGTCTCCTGCTGCAAATTTACTGAAAGTAAACATAAGGTCTTCCCAAACACTACTCCCTGCAGGACTAGTTCAAGCAGCTTCTGTGGCCAAGATGTTTTTTTACCTGTTCTATGTGGTACTGCAGTTTTTAAAAGCCTTTCAGGAAGAGCAGGTGCTTGTGTGCAAGAGTTGCAGATCAGTGGGTGTTTGTTCCCATGCTGCAATGCTTGTCCCTTGCCTTTCACCTCTCTGATAAACCTGCAGAGCTCCATGAAATTGCGCCTCAGTGGCATTTTGAAAGAAGTGGGAATTTTTTTAGGTTTGCAGGGAAAGCACTGGCTGTAGGCCACAGATGGGCAGACATATGGAAGCTGAAAGCTATACCGAACAAGACCAGTACCACCCAACTGTGGAAGAAAGCCTGAGAACATCTATCACAGGCAACTTCTGCAGTCAAAGGCAAGAGGGATTGTTCACTGGAGACCCTGTGGTATAGCAACACATTGAGCTATTCTGAATGCTCTTTTGGAGGAGTTTATCAGTTCTTGAGAGAGCCAGGGGACTGGCCTGCTGATTTGTCACTTCACAGAGTCCTGATCTGGCACCAGCACTAGGAAATGAACAGGTGCAAGCTGTAAAGCAGAGATAGATTGCCCCGGTGTGAAGTAAGCTTGGTTTACTTGGTCTACCACTGATCTTTGTGGACTCCTAGACCCTGATGTCAATGCTGTCTTTTGGAGGGAGAAGATAATGGGAGTTGCAAATCTTCTTAAGCTTTAACATTTATCATCATGATAAAAGTTCATCAAGTTCTCTTTTACAAACTTCAGCTGTTGCTTTGTGACTTTTTTTTATTTCTGCTCATTACAAAGGAATAGTAAAAAAGTACAGCCCTGTGATGCTTTCACTACCTAGCTCATACATATCTTTGACACTATTCAATTTACTCTGAAATTTTCACATTTATTCTTGAAAAGCACCGATTTAAAAAGGAAAAGAAAAGAAGAAAAAGTGGAAAGTGATAGAACACTATATGAATGGTTATGAAATATCTTGGTTATTTTTTACATATCAGAAAATTAAATTCAGTTTTGCTGCTACATTCTACTCCAAATCCCTTTACCCATATCCTTGTAGTCCTTCACACATATTTATTTTTATTTTCCCCTACATATTGATCACACAATGACGTCTCTGCCCCAAAAGAAAAACAAGCACAGTCTGCATCTTACCTTTACTTGGCTCTGGATCCTGAAGCAAAATGTTTCATTCCACACTGGATCTTTGCAGTTCTTAATGGTTTTGGTCCGGACAGTCTCCGGTGAAGCAGTGGGCAAGGACAGGCTTACATAGCAATCAGTTTGGCTAACTGTATTTAAAAAGACATGTTGTAACTAACAAATTACTACAAATATCTTGAAGCATAGCCTTATAGCACTGAATATATACAGCAAATTGCAAAAAGGAGCTGTTGTTTATATAACTTTTCTGACAGCTCCTTATTCAATACCATTCACTACTATTTGTTACCTCCTGTAGGCGGGAGCTCAGGTCATTAATGGAGATTCAAAGAAACTACTGCATAAAAGACAACTGGTAAGAAAAGAGTACACACAGCTAGTTTTACTTAACAAACCTGTTATTGGCACCTCTCCTGTTGATTGCAAATCAAGAGATTTCTGTGGTGGAGAAAAAAAATGCCTACACATTTTAAGAGAATCTTTTTTAAGAGTAAAATACTTATTTCGAGCACTTACACAAGAGGCTGACTTTGTTCTTTGCTTTTGAGAGGGGAACAGAAGAGTTCAAAAGGGTATGGGTACAGAGGATCTTCCCCATCTGGTCTGCTGCCCCCACATATCTGTAATCCAGTCCATGTAATGAGCTGACTGTCTTACCCAACACGTGATCACATCCCTTCACCATGAAAAACAATATGCAAAAATAGCAGTGCACTTGTATTTAACTGTGATTGAAACTCTGATCCCTGATAGAGAAGAAAATTCTAATTTCTGAGAAAAGTGGTAATGCAACAGAAGGATTGCACAGTTAGCTACAAGTATGGCATTAAATCTTCTTAATACACAGTGGTTGCTTTGGGTTTGCTTTGTTTTCCAGGAACTACACCCAAACCTGTCTGGGTGGGCGCAACTATCACAGAATGACCTAGGTTGGAAGGGATCTTAAAGACCATCTAGTTCCAACCCCCCTGCTGTGGGCAGCAGCACCTCCCACTAGAGCAGGTTGCTCTGTGTGCTGGGCACTGCCACAGAGTGTTGATGAATTGTCTCTTGTGGGTTGCCAGAGTTTTCAGGTGAGAGGCAGGTTGGGTACTTGTAGATCTGTGCAACTAACTTTCCTTCTGTGTGTTGGTCTGATGTATGTAGAGTATTTGGTGGTGGTTAGGAATCTCCCTGATACTGCTAGGAAGATAATTGATTTTTAGCAGGGAGCAATGCAGGGCATTTGCTCCTAAGAGCATAAAAGAGTTGATGCCTTGTGAACCTGTGGTAACAAACTGAGACCCTGACAATATAGTGAGGAATGGTGGGACTCAGTCTCCCCACACTGTCATCCACCCTTTCCAGCCCTCCCATTCTGAGCAAATCTGATGTCCTTTCTAGGGAATGGACATTTCTTTTGTCTGCTGGACAACTACAGCTGTCTTCAATGTCTCCAGCTCTAAGAACTTGTTGTGTATTCACAGTATAGCTCAGCTTTGGGTATAGTAACAGGCAGTTTGGTACTGTGGGACACATGCTGAGAGGCAGCATGACCAGTTGGGTAACCTGCTGAAAAGGTCTCATGACATGTTGGCTCTGGTCCCACCTCTGCTCCAGACTGCTAAGTCACTCTGGGCAACTAGTTTCATTTAAATTTATCTTGCTTCTCCATCTGCATTTCCCCACACATAAAACAGTGATAACTATCCTTTCCTCTTTTGTAATCTGCTTGGATGTGAGCCAGGAAAAAAGTGTCTGATCAGTAATTATATTATTCTTTCTCTTTCTCTTGGTTCTCATTCCACATTTTCTTTAAACTTGTGGTGTAAACCATGTTGCAATGAATAGGTGTTGCTTAAAGCAATTTGTGCAATCAGGGTATGTATGATTTATCTTTCAAGTCTTCTGATACTGTCTGAATATGTAACATCTTCCAGTTTTTCAGCATGCACTTGATTGTTTCCCCCTTCCTGCCCACAGTAGGTAAGAAATTACTTTAACATTGCAATAATTAGTTTAAAAATATCCTAATATTACATACAAGAATTAGAGACATCTGCATTTGTAAGTTTAAAATGCAGAATGTATGCAATATACCTGTTGATAATAATTTATTGGTAACGAAACCATTTCTTTAGCTGTCTCCCACACACTATTTTCAAAAATTCTTTCGTTGATTTTTAACATTTGAAAAAGATAATACTAACTTTGCACAGTTACTTCCTCAGGTGGTGCCAGAGAAGCAGGCTGTTTCTTCAGCAACTGTATCTGCAAGTTAGGCACTAATGATGTATGTGTGTTTTAGAGAATTTATTCATTTATGGTCTGGGACATCTCTTTGTTATACATACGAGCTATGATTCCTGATTTAGAAGAAAGGCATTCATTATTTTCAGAGTACCAAAGAAATGCTAAACTTGTGACTTACACTCTTGTATCTGGATAGAGCAGTGGTAGGTTCAGTTCTTCATCCTCTCTGAACTCCTTAGACCTACACCCAACCTGAAAGGTTAGTCTAGTCTTTAGCAAGGCTGCTCACCCTTAATAAGAGCAAAAACAGAGTCCCACAATCTGATGATCCACATTTAACACCAACTAGGTTAGCAACCAGTGAGGTCTCCATCTCAATATAGCCTAAGACAAGAATGTAGATAGAGACAAAGATATTTGACTGAAAGCATTAAGGGCAGGACACTGCACAAAGAATAATAAATTATACCGCAGAACTACAATGTTGCAGGATGCATCTGACAACTTACCTAGACAACACAAATTTATTTATGTTTTGGACCAGATACCAAATACACAATGTTAAACGTAAGTGCAGGTGATGAGATTAAGCACTGAGATGCTTTTGCATACACTTTTAGCCCTGGAGAAGAACAGGTGGATGCCTACTCAGTGTCTCCCATGTTGCACTCTCTTCCACTCTTTTCCTCCCTCCATCATAAAATGCTTTAACTGTTACCAGCTATTAAATGTACTCAAATTGAAGAGGATTGACGTAGGCAGCCTGGCATATGAAAAAGAGCTGAAAGACTTGAGTTTGCTAATTAAACAACACCAAAAAAGATTGTGATCAGTTCTGTAATGTCCAAATGACTGATACAAAGATGATAATGATCTGTGGCCCTGTGTGGCCAGAGAGAAAAAACAGAAGACTGCTCCAGCTCCTAGAGGATTAGCTCTAGCAAGAAGGATTTTATAAATTTTCTAGGTAACTCATTTCAGTCTGTATTAGTACCCAGACATGTATGAAACAGTGACAGGCAAGCTAAACTTCATCCTGCTTCAGGAGATGAGGACCAGGTGAACCTACAAAGTGTCATATGGACTTGCTGCCACGTAATGTCCATGTTTATGCTGGAAGGCAGAAAACAGGATAATCATGTCACGCCAATTACAGTGCATGGAAAACAACAAAGCCATTTCCCTGCCAGGGTTGACTCTCAGGGAAAGAAGTGATAGGACAATCTTATATGGTACACCAGGCCAAGAGATAAATTACCAGAAAGCTGGGTGCTGTCTCCAAAACAACTCCAAACCTCCTTCTTTGACACATATGAAATAAGACTAGAAGTTCCTTGGAAGAGTTGCCACCTTTTCATTCCAAACAGTACAGTGTCTGAGGAACAAGGCCTAAATCCATACCTAGAGTCTCCAAGTACCATCACAATACAATCGTCAAAATGAAACAACACAAAAAGCAACAGAATGTAATGCAGAGAGTCCCATGCACAGCTGAACTACAAATCATGCATTTCCAAAGGCATACCCTTTTAAGATTTTTTAAAAGCATTGCCACTATTTCACTGTTTCCACCCTCAGATAATCAGCCAGTAGGACCCAAAAAGTTGTGTATTTTTGGGAAAGAGGTATTATCAAACAGTCAGATTTTCTTTGTTCCACCTTAGACCATCTTGGGATGATACATGGTGCAATCTCAGCTCTATCACTAGATAAGATTTTTAAGAAAGTTCTTTCATTTTGTTTTAAAAATAGACTAACCAAAGCGTAAGTCTTTGTCAGACATCAACACTGTTGATGCAGACACAGAGGGTAGTTACAGCATCTAAAGAAACTATTATCAGAGGAAAACATCATAGAAACAAACTTGGAAACAGGCTGCAAGCAGTACACACAAATGCCTTGGATTTCAAAGAAAACAGGAGTGGGAACAAAATCAATTCCAGAAAGAGCTGAACCACCAAATCAACATTCACAAATTTTCTTTCTTCAAAAACTGTTCACAAGAATGTTGTTCACCCAATAAGGGAATAGAAACAAAACTGTTTTAAAAGTTTAATTGAAATTTTTGTTTCCTTAAGCATCATTATTTTGACTCAGAAATTCCTCTGGCATGCGTAATAAAAACAGGTACTTATGGTATTTTTTCTCTTGCTCTCTTCCAGGATTTTTCCTGAAAAAACAGGAGCAATACATCATGGGAGATGTAGCCTTGTGCAGCAACTGACACTAAGCTGCAGCACTGCCAGTGCACTACAGCAGGAATTCTGATTTGAATTTTTCAATTGAGACCCAAAGATTTGAAACAAAAACTTTGCTACTGAATAAATAACCTTTATTGCAGGGACATTTCTCCTAGATATTTTTTCTTTCAAGTAAAATTTGGTGCTGAGTGGAAGTTACCAAAAAGCTGTAGCTCAATATAATAGTGAGGACAAGGTTGGCTGACTGGCATGAGGTATTCTCCTTTTGCTGTGTTTGATCTACCTGAAAACCAGAAAATATTTGCAAATATGATGAGTGAGGTTAAAAATATCCCAAAGTCCCACTTACAGGAAGAAGCTAGCTTTGATGATGTGTAGGAGCTTACTGGAGATTCTGTATACATAAATAAAAATAGATACCTTGAGATGTTCTTTTTTTCTATGGTGAAGATGGAGGGGCTATGCCTAAGGAAACAGCATGGAAATAATAAAGCACATCATTATAACTAAGTAACAAAAGTAGGGTGCAATATGCCACCTCATTTCTCACAGGATGGTTTGCAGTAATTAATATGAAGGTAAAAACACTGATGCTGATAGATTAGTTTGATGAGAAAAATGCCATAACAGACTGGAACAACTCACAGGAAGCAGGAGTGTTTGCACCACCATGTAAATAGGTCCTTGTGTGCCTGATAATCCTGCCCACAGTCACCATTTTGTGAATTAAATTTTGGACCTAAAGGGAGTAACACAGGGGTGAAAATTAAAATTTGGTTCTTTTGGTTTACTTGATAAGAAAAGAATTCATTCAGCCTGGATTAAAAGCTTCCAATGCAGCAGTGGGTCACCTGACATAAATGCTATGATTTAGTTGCATTTGTCAATACGCACTTTGCTTTTGACAGCCAAGTCTTCACATTTCATACATCTTTTCTATGAAGATGTCACCATCAGTTTCTTTCACGTCAAAGTAAGCCACAGATAAACACACAGCCTCCAGACTGTTGTTTTGTTGTTGGTTCGTTTTTTTTTTTTAATCACAACTAATCCTATTTTCACAGTGAAGTTAACTGATCTTATATTCTGGCTGGAGTCCTTCAAGACTCACAACTGGTCTAGAAGTCTACAATCTACAGTGAGTAAGAATGAATGAAAGCATTAAGAATAGATATATTTGAATAACAAGAAACATTCATACCTGGACTTCTTTTGTCTAGTTTTCATTCTTGAACTGAAAGGGAACTCTTAAACAAACATAGTCAAAAATGGTCCTGAACAAGTAAGAAAAGACGAATGCCTTTGTCAGGAAGATATTCAGAAATATTGTCAATTTAATAGCAGAATATGATGCAAACAACAGCACCAACATTTCTGAGTGAACCTTACTTCCAACCTTCACTGGCTACTACTGCAGCACTACTTTATTGTCTCCTGCTGAGGGTGCAGCCAGAGAAAGTGCCCAATAGAGGAGCCATAGTCCGATGTATATACACTCTCATGTATCTTCTCAACAGTGCAAGCTATCACCGCCATGTCAAATCTATCCTCTCTACTTTGCATTGGCCTCCCACATAATAGTAAATCACATCTGGGTTCTTGGTCCTTATCTACAACATAATCAGTGTCCTTGGTTCAGCAAAAAGATTGCTCAAAGCTCTGGAGACCATCACTGATAAAGGTCCTCAAGCTCTGAGACTCTTACCTGTGGGCAAGGCTTTCCCTGGCACTACTCCAGGTCTTCAAAACCTCCACAGTGACCAAGGCATACCGCAGGCCTTATTGCATTGTGCTTTTATCATAGCAATCACCTCAGCAGCATTCATCTGCATCCATTGGTAAGGACACTAAGAGAGATAGGTGCATAAAACAAAACAGGTCTCTGCTCAGAGGGCAGAGAAAGAATGAATCACTAATAACAGATATCAGTCACACTGCATAATGCATAACTGGATGAACTGCAGATACTGCTGATTTGATGAAACCAGAACAACCAGGACAAGTACTGAGGTGTATAAGAAAATCTATTGGGATTCAATGAACAAACAGGTATTTAAATGTATTTTTCACAATAAAATATCAAATATGAGAAGTCGCACTTTTGCCCCCTGTCCTGGTTCTAGCCAGAACAGGGTTAATTTTTCCAGCAGCCAAGAGCGGCATGGTCAGGACCCAGAGGTTATTGCTGGGAGAGTTGGGAAGGGAGTCTCTTCATTAATATTGTTGCTCTTACTGCTCCCTTTCTTATCTCACTGCTGTTTCCACTAAATTGTTCTTATCTCAACCCACAACCTTTACCTTTTGTGCCTTCAGTTCTCCTCACCAGCCTGCCCGGGGAAGAAGCATGTTGTTGGGAGAGTATTAGTGCATTAGATTGGGAAGTACCATTCCTAAACCATCAAACAAATACCTCAAAAAATCCTGAAGCAATTCCTGTAAAGCAATTCCTTTGTTATCAATCTTCATGTTATTTATGAATTCTTTGAATGTCCAAATAGCAACCAATTATACTGTCAACATAGATCCATTGATATTCAATTTGTGGTTAGAGTTTAGTGTCAAGCAAAGTATACTTCGGTCTTAAACTCAACACAATTGTGCAACAGTAAGCAGGATATAGAGTAAAATGAGGTCCTTATCAAGGATGATCAAAAATTCCAAGGTACAGTAACTTTAAAGAAGATGTGGCAGAGTATAAGTATGGGAAAAGGCGATGTTCAGCTGACTTTCTTAAATGGTGAGAAGTCATTGCACAGCTCAGCCCAAGGAAATGCATAAACATAGAAATCCTATTCAGAAATCAAAGAACACGCTTCTTCATAATTGTCTGTTTTCTGAGTGCAAACTAGAAAGGTATTTCCTGAGCAGAGTCTGCCATTGCCTTTTAACTCTGCAAGTGAAATGGCAGAGGAGGAATGAAGGATCTTGAATCACCACATGGACCTGTGTCCTCTCAAAGCACCATGTGGTTCTACATTGCTGCCATCACCACCTACTCATTCCAGCCTCTCTTCTCCACCCAAGCTTCTCCCTTGTTCATTTCCATTACCTCCACCCTTTTCAAACCTGTTTTAAAACAGGTTTTGACATTTTAAAAATATTATAAAATATTTTGAAAGCTGTTTCAACCACTTGTTAACTAGAAGCCCCCACTAAACAAGAGAGTAATGAAATCTATTAGGAACACGTAGTACCATTACAACAGTCTTTAAAGTTCATACCTGTTCAATGAAGGACACAAGCTGCAATGCCACCTGCACTGGTACAGTATTAGAGCACAGTAGCTGCTCCCACCTTTGCTTTTGAGACAGAGATGAGCCTACCATTTACCTAAGGTTCTTTACTTATACCAGTATCTCTGGCAGTAATCAGTTCAACCTCCTAATGCCTCTGTGAGGTTCCTGGTGTCCTTGCTGAAGCCCCGGCTTTGGAAATGAGGAACTATGGTTTTGAGAAACTCTTCTTTAAGATTACACCAAGAATCTAAAGGAAACCATGGAGGAGCATCACTCACAATACCTCTGACCACAAGAACAACTTTCCGTTCTTGCACACAGAAGCACGTAGAAGCCAGCATGGCTGCAAGAAGATGCATGTACACCTACATACAACCCACTGATACCTAGCAGAAGAGATGCAATTATTCCCACAACTATAAAGAGATGTGCAGAGCAAGTAAGGCTCTCCTTGATTATAAATAGCATTGTCCTTTTTAGCGGCAGCTTATGCTGCTATCAAGGCACAGAGGAGGCTTTTTGTCTCCACACTATTTACCATGAATACAACACAGTAAAATTGTATACAATACAATATACACTACACTCCATCACAGCCATCAAAGACTTGAGAAAGGGAAAAAAATGGAATTAATCTTGTAGACTAGAGAATATAAAACAGGTAACCTGAGGGAAACTACGTTTATGTATACGTTTGGTCACAATGAACTGAGGAAGAGCATGAGCAGACTTGGTTAGCATGAGTGGATGAAACCAAAAAGAAGATTGAATAGAAAAGAACAGAGGTTGTTAAGAAATGCAGCTATGAAACTGATTCACATAATATTCACTGAGATTATCCATTCATTTGTTACTCCTGTTATTAACTGTGGTTATGATTTTATTATAAACATCAGTCAAGACCAGGCCTCCATTTCAACAGGTTCCTCAGTAGTTATGCAATTAGTTCTTGAACTTGATCTACTCCGCTTACAATTACAGTAAGAAAAGCCCCGTTCCGGGATATGACATCACAGGGAGGATCTCCTTGTGATTACTGGCTGCTTTTATACCAGTTTCAGTTTCTTAACCAGTTAGGAAATCCCTGTTTACAGGATTGTTGCAGCTTGGCATTTATCCACATAATGACTTCTTTGTCCTTGTGCAGATTCTTCTTGCCAAGCATTTGTCTTGGGCTCTTTTAGGATTCCTCTCCATTAATGCAAAAGCAGCCTCTCTGAGCAGACAGTGACATCAGGAACCTGAATGAGGTGCCCTGAAAAGACACCAACGCTCTTTTTAAAAGGACCACGTCCCAAGATTACTCTTAAGCATTGCAAACATCAATGACCATGGGAAGCAATTTCACCCTAAAGCGAATGTTCCATTAGCACTGGCCAGCCCAGGCAGCTGCCTGTTGGCACTGCCCATGTTGCCTGACTGCCCTCTTTGCACAAAGACTGCTGCTACCCCCTCACACCAGTGCTACAGGCAGAGGTAAAGTAAAAGGAAGTACACACAACATGTTGTGATCGTGTCTTCAATCAGTCCTTTCCACACACAATGGTTTTCTTTGGAGAACATGGTATTGAAAGGGGTTTTGTTATTTTGATGGTGTTACACAGGATTTAGGTAATATAAGGAAAAACACTGATACTACTACCTTCCAACTTTTAAAATCAATAGGCAGTGTAGCATTGTGCGCTTGCTATGAAATTACACAGCAACATGCTCAGATTTAACAAGGCCCAGATTTAGTACTATAGCTAAAGAGAAGCCTAAAGCTTTATCTAATGAGAATGTTGATTACGATTAGCTTTTAATATTAAAGAAAAGAAACAAACGAAAAAAGTAGCTGTAGACTATTCCAGAAAAAAACTTTTTGTATCCTTGGACTTTTCTAAATACCATGTAGGACAAGTCACTAATTTTAAAGACATTTTTTGTCTCTTGAATGGAGTATTTGTGTTAAATACACGTACGTACAAAAAGTTTATATTTTAATTGTAGCCCGTGAAGCAAACAGGTTTCTCTTCCATGGAAGGCAATTTGCAGTGTAGAAGATATTTTATCTCCTGGAAGATCAGTGAACCCAGCCACTGAGAAAAGGGCCCTGTAAAACCAGATTTGCCAGCTGTGCCAGCCCATGGCCTGCTGTGACTGCAGTGGCAGCCTCTGGGAGAGGTGCGTGCCAGGTGTGCTCCAATGGGACTGTGCACAACAAGGCAGGTCTGGGCAGCCACGCTGAAAACAAGATCTGCTCTAGGGAATCTACAACACCCATCCAGCTCTTGTTATAAACAGCACATGGAAATGCATGTGGTACTTGGCCAGCAGAGAAGTCTCTCCAGAAAGCAACTGTGTCGTGGTTAAATGGTGGAAATGCAGAGCCCTGCATAAAGTTGGCTTCAATTAAATACTTGTGCGGCGTGAAGATAAAAACTATGCCCTCTTCCAGTGATCTTGTCTGGTGGACAGGCCTTTGGAAAACAAAAACATGGAGAGCCCAGGCACCCCAGCTTGTGGCTTTTGCTCCTGGTGCTGTCACTGACTCCCCATTTTGCTGTTGCCCCAAGCAAGCCCTGTTGGACAGCTGCAAAAAAATCGCATCCTCCAGGCAGATTTTGCAGAAACGCTGGATATATTTATGAAGATTTGTGACAGTCACAAAGCTGTCTCAGTTTTAAAGCCAGAGACAGAGGCAGTCATATAATGACTAGCATTCTGCAATTCTTGAAATAAATAAAAGGGGGAGGTTGTCTTGGTGTAAGAGCTGATACATTTAATATGCAAAAAATGCCTTTACACACCAGACTGAAAATGACCAAGTTTTCTCATGCAGGCTTTTCTGCTGCCCATGAAAGGCAAAGAGCTAAAACAAATGTCTGTTACTATTTATTTAGCAATATAACCATACAGACCTCCCCAAAGAATAACGTACTGAAACTGGGGATGGTGTTTTCCTGTGACACTGAAAAAGAATATCTGGGTTCCTGTCCAGAGCAAAGTGAGATGGCAAGTATAAAAATAAGATCCCTTAATGGCCTCCAGAAGCCAATAGTCTGGGGTATAACAATTAAATGAAAACACTATTGTTGACTCAGAAGCCAGATCTCTAAGCCACAGACCTCAAGAACCACAGAGCTCTTGGGAGAGTTGGGGCAGGGAAAAACATGGTTCAGTGTTTGTCGTACTCCAAAGTATTTGTTATAAGCCAGTTCTGGGGACATAGTCTCAACCCGAATGAGATTTTGATCTGGTCTGGTACCACTATTCTTTTAAATTTTCACAAGGAAAATTTAGCCAAACTCAAACATGCCTAGAAATTGCAACAGCTATGTCTTCATGATATGTGCTACTCAGATTATAGTTACCTGATAGCCTACATAATGAATGAGCAAATCCTTCTGGTTCATGAGTAAGCCTTCTTCCTAACAGACTTAAATGCATATTAGTAACCTAATTCTTGTTATTACACTTACACCATATACAAACACAACCTTTTGTCTGATACAAAGGGAAAAGGTCAAGAGATCATGATTATAGGTGATTGCCACAGCTAACCTATAATAAAAAAACAAGTCCTATGTTATATGACATGAACAATATGTCAGGAGACATGGACACTGCAGGTTGCAGTCTCTCTGCACAAGGAGGGCCCATTAGGTGTGCAATGCCAGAGCTGAAGGAAAGCAAAGTGTACTCATGCGTGACAGTCAGTCTTCCAAAAACAGATTCTGACTTCAACAGAGCACCAATTCCTCTTTGAAGCTGGAATTATTTCTGTGCCAGCTTTCAACTCTCTGTCCTCGTCTCTGTCTCTCTTAACAACTTTAAATTGTGCAGAAATAGTAATTAAAACAAATAAATGTGAGCTACATAAAGAATTGTACTACACTCTCCCACTGGTTTTTCATTCAATGTAATGCTTTTTAACACAGTCTCATTTCTTGGGCTGTGTATCACACGTGGCATGGCTCCACTAACAAAATTATTTGCTCTTAGAGAGTACAGGGGAGATAAAAACTCACTGACTCTCTGCTGTGACACTGGTAACTTGGTCCTGATTCTCAGAGGGAAAATAAAATGTGGTGCTCTGTAGCACACAATAAAGAAAGGCACTTGGAATGGGGAATGGATGAAGCAGCTCCTCTCAGACCCTGCCACCTAGCAAGAGCCAGAAGAAGCAGTGCTAGCAAAGACCTTCCTCCACATCTGGCATTGGAAGCAAATCTCCTTATAGCTTCAAACCCGAAGTCAGGTAATCAATCATCTGCTCAAAATTAAGATACAGGATACAGACTAATAAAAGATAAGCAGCTCAGATAATTAGCTATGGATTTCTGGAAGTTCTATTGTCCTTAAGAATGTAAAGATCATAATTTCCAACAATTATAAAATGCTGAGAAAGAGAGAAACATCTCTGATTTTAAGGCCAGAGGCACACGTTTGGCTATCATCTCTGCAGGTGGTTGTCTTGATGCTATTGCCTGTCAGGGCAACATAGAAATTCCCTTGGGCTGGTAACGTTTATGCCAGAAAACAGTTCAGTTGAGATAGAAGTGATAGAGAGGGAATTGAAACATCCTTTCACTTTTCTCTGAAGACTTGCTGTTTTCAAAGAAAAGGCAATATCCCTCTGCTAGACACAATGGCAGAAAAGCAATAATTTAATAGTAATCTCCATGGAGGCAAATATACTTTCTGTGTTCACTTGGTCTTATTTGATATACAGAGGTTCACATGCACTTCCTTTCCATTTTTTTCCTTTCTTGTTCTTTCTGAGTCAGATATTTGAGATGCTGAGCTTTCTTTCTCCTACCTGAGTAATTGCTGAGATTTTTCTCTCTTCATTTCCACTTTCACCCATTCCACCAAGTCCTCAGAAACATTTCAACAGTACTTGTTTATCCTGAAAAGTCTGCTTCGAATACATTTCAGTGAAGTTTTGACAGAAAAAGAAGTTGTTCGAAAATAAGATATATAATGCTCCTTCTATCTTTTCTTTAAAGCAAAAAGAAATTAAAGAACATAAACTGAGAATTAACACCTGAATTTTTTCATCAAAACGGGCTCTGAACCTTGGTAGCAGTTAAGGTACTTTACAGTACACCACAGCAGACCTTTGCTATTTCCACTAACAATAATAACATGCTGTAAACCAAAAGGTATTGTTTATGTAAAACTGCATTCTAAGCATAGTCCAAATTCAAATATGCATCAATATTTGAAACCAAGGTGTCACTTCATACACAGATACCAGTTACAGTGCTGGTAGCAAGCACATGTCCTCTGCTTTCAGAATTGAACTACTAGGGAGCGCAAAGAAAGACTGCGATACTCACACAGATCTGCCTTCCTCAGATTTTTCATTCTTATGATTTTCACAAAGAATGAACAGCAAGGGCATTCATCACTCTGCAGAAAAATGACAAAGTTTATTACCTGCATTAATGCTAAATTGTTTATGCTTCATAAAACATGCTCTCCCACAAATTCCTGTTGCAATTTTCAAAGCCATGCAGCAAAATTGGAAGATGAACTGTTTGTATTTCTTTGGAAGTCAAAAACATGTCTACATAGCGTTAAAAAAATGAAAAAAACTTGAGGGAATATTCTGCTGTGTATATATGTCATTGACAGAAGAAATAATTTTTTATGGCACTGTTTGGTGAGTGAGACACCATCAGCAGAATGCAGCAGAACATGAAAGAAAGCAGGTGCAAGCAAACAACTTTGGAAGAGATGTTAACAAAATTTCCTCACCCAAACCAGATGCTGGATATTTGCCAAAGGGTCATTAGCTGAAATATCAAGTGCAGAAGGAAAGACAAATAACAGACCTGAATCAAAACAGTTATTAATTCTTGCAGATTTTAGTACCTGAAACTTTAGCTATTGCTTCACTGGAAGCATTACCTAGTTCCTCTCCCATTCTCTGCTAGCAAAATAATTCTATCAAATTCCTTAAGGGATTTACATCACTCCTCTTCTTTTTCCAGTTAGGAATGTATCCAGGTGAGAAGTTACAAACTCTCCTATCATTCTGGAATTATGATAAGCTGACCTTGGTCTGTTTTTTATGTCTAACTCCAAAACAGAAGGACATGTTTTAATGTCTTCTGTCTGGGCTTAGGTTCTGGGTGGAAAAAGTCTCCTGTCCCTCCCCTCACCCCCCTATCTCTAAGAAACCTCTACTTTTATTCTTGATGCTGTTTCAGTGGTTAAGGGCAAGGGGAAGAGAGGACAGTCTCTTTCCGTGCTTTGTATGCATACTTTCCACACAAAAACTATTGCCAGGTTCTGTTCAAAAGCATGAACTTGTAGATCCTTAGTGTTTCTTTGACCAGATTGGTTAGACATCCACCAATTATGGTGTGTTATTTCTTTAGCAATGGGGATGCCCCATTTGAGATCTGCAAGCATCAGTGCACATTTATGTTAACACACATCTATGTTATGGAGAGAAGCCCTATAATCTCCATTTTACAACCAGGAAAGCAGGGCACAGAATAATCAAATAACTTGCTCATAGCAAACTGAAGATTAATTTCAGAACTGAGAAGAAGACAGAGTATGTTCATTCCCTGGAACCCAACAGACAGTTTTAGGGCTTTCTCTCCCACATATGCTCCACAAAACGGAACAAAAAAACAACAAACAAAAACAAAAAAAAAAACCAAACAAACAAACAAAAAAATAACAACAAAAAAACAACTTCCACAGCAGATTGGTATACAAAAAAATCTCAGTCATGCACAAACATGAAACTAGGACCATCACTGTTAATCTCTGGTTTTAGGCAGTGACCTTCCTGTGTGCATCACTACCCGGTGGCTGCTAGCGCAGCTACCTGAGCACCACATGTGTTTATAGTCACAGCTGGCAGATGCTGCACTGAGAAAGAGCACAGCTTACCTAATGCTTGAGTCAAACCACAGATTCAGCTCAAATTCACAGAAAGCTCCTGTGAGGCACCTCAGAATGGCTCCTGGCCTCTCTGTGAATCACCCCCTGTGGCTGCACTTCACTACCAAGAGTGCCTTCACTACCATTAGTGCCACAAAGCTACTAATAGCAGCAAAGGTGCAAGTCATCCTTACATAAATAAGTAAATACGTACATGGAATTGGAAATGAAAGCTCACAAGTCCTCCTCTCCCAACCAGAATCCCAGACACAAACCCACCCCAGGCCATCTTCAGCTCCTAGAGCTTTCCCACCCTTACCTCACGAGCACTCCAGTATGAGCCCATCCTGCTCCCAGCTGCATACAAGTCAGAGATGGATTGTCACTTCACTGTTAGAGGCAACAGCTGTGATTCACAAACTACCTCTGCAAAATTTAAGGAGGCACCTGCTGAGGAGCAAGTGGTTGATCCAAGCCCCACCTTCCTCGTTGCATGAAAGGGAAAGTATGAAGAGAAAAGGGGAGGGAGTTTGCTGAGTTTATTTGGTAACTAAATACCAGAGGTGTATGTTTGGGGAAGGCTGCACACACCAAGGTGCCCAGAGTTATCAGCAATTCAAGATAAGGGAGTGATAACACACAGCATTTATGCATGGATATCTATGTTCTAGCAGCCTCAGCAAGGAACAAACCAGAGAAGATAATAGTAGCTACATGTAGGCACACAGCACCCCAATGAGCAAACAAAAGTATCGTGAATGAAATAACTTTAAAAGGCCTTTTCTTCAACAAAATTGTATTTATTTTCCTTTTCTTGGAGATAGAGGGGCTGGAGTTGCTTACTGGTAGATGTTTCTCCGATTTAATTCCTACATTTGTCAGAGGGATACACATTTTCCTGCTTTCAGAAGCCTTCCACAAACACAAAACTTCTAAGGAAACCAAGACAAAAAACCCCCAAATCCTGCAAATTAAGGCACACATTGATTCATCTTAAATGTTAACATCTTGATATTTTAAACACAATGCAGTGCCATCAAATTATGATGTAAAAATGACAGCAAAGGCTTCAGATTTCTGGCAGAAAATTATGCAGCAGCATATTCATAGCCATCACATGGCTCCAGCTACTAACATGCCCAGATGTCTGAAACCACTTCTTCAGAACTGCAGGAGGTGATACTATACAGAGTAGCCACAACCTGTCTTCCCCTTCCACCCTCACACATCAGGGAAACACACAATAAAGAGAGTAATTTCTGGCCTTGCAACTTTTCACTGAATGAAAATTACTTAAGTAAGCAACCATTTTAGGATCAGTAATCTACCCTCAATAACCTTTCAATTAAAGAGATACGAAGGCTTCAAAAGAAGTGTGGCCAACAGGCTGAAGGAGTGGATTCTGCCCCTCTGCTCTGCTCTTGTGCACCCCACCCAAAGTGCTGCATTCAGCTCTGGAGCCTCCAGCACTGGAAAGATGTGGACCTGTTGAAGTGAGTCCAGAGGAAGGACACGAAGATGAGAGGGCAGGAGCACCTGTTAATACCCAGAAAATGGAAAAATATCTTTTTCCCTTAGGTAAAAAAAAACCAAACCAAAACAAAACAAAAAGAACCCAACAACAACAAAAAAAAGCCACAAAAAACCCCCACGAAAACACACACACACCCCCCAACACAAAAACCCAAAAAACACACACTCCCCCACCCCCACCCCAAAAACGCCACAACCAAAAAAAACCCCAACAAAACACAACAAGCAACCAGCAACACTGAGAAGCTGTGGTGGTTTGTCCTTGTCTGGGTAGCAGGTGCCCACCAAAGTCACTTTATCATACACATCCCCATCCTTTTCAGCTTGACAGGGGAGGGAAAACTTAATGAAAGGCAAGTGGATTGAGATAAGGGCAGGGAGGGATCACTCACCAATTACCATCACAGAAAAAACAGACTCAGCTTGGGGAAATCAACTTAATTTATTACAAATCAAATCAGAGTAGGATAATGAGAAACAAAACCTAAATCATAAGACACCTTTCCCCCACCCCTCCCTTCTTCTTGGGTGTAACTTTACTCCTGATTTTCTATACCTCCTCCACCCCAGCAGCTTCACTTTCTCCAGTGTGGGGTCTCTCCCACAGAAGACTGTCCTCCATGAACTTCTCCAGCCTGAGTCTTTCCCAGAGGCTTCAGTTCTTCACAAACTGCTCCAGTGTGGCGTCCTCTCTCCACAGGTCCTGCCAGGACCTGCTCCATCACAGGCTTCCCTCAGCGTCACAGCCTCCCTCAGGCAGCCACTTGCTCCACGTGGGGTTCTCCAGGGATTGCAGGGGAATGTCTGCTCCACCACGGGCCAACATGGGCTGAGGGGGACAGCCTGCCTCCCCATGGTCATTTAACAGCCAGTTAAATAGTTATTTGACAATTGTTTAGCACAGGCATCAGGGGAATCTCAGCTCCAAAGTCGGGAACCCTTCCTCCTCCTTCACTGACCTTCGTAGCTGCAGGCCTGTTTCTCACATGTTCTCACTCCTCTCTCCCACTGCAATTGACGTTGCTCCGTTTTTTTCCCTGTTTTTAAATACATTATCCCAGAGGCACTGCAACTGTCGCTGATGGGCTCAGCCTTGGCCAGAGGTGGGTCAGTCTTGGAGCCAGCTGGCATTGACTCTGTTGGAGATGGGGGCAGCTTCTGGAAGCTTCTCACACCGGCCACCCTTGTAGGCCCCTGCTACCAAAACCATGCAGACCTAACACAGGAGTGTTCAGCTGAGGTAGGGAATGACTGGACCACCCTGTGGTGGTGTAACACCAGCCAGAAATTAAACTCCAAATAAGCTACTCCCCCTCCCCCCTCCCATCGAGTAAGGGAAGGACAAAAGGAGAGATTTATGGGTTGAGATAACAATTTACTGAAAGCAAAAAATCAATGGAATAAGAAACACGCAGTAACAGCAGAAATATTCATAACGAAAGTATACAAAAAGAGGCATTTTACCCACAAAAATGTGTTCAGTACCTCAACTTAGTACAAGGAAAGAAAATGGAGGGCCAATCTCTAGGCCTCTGCTACCTCTCCTACCCAAGATTTGTCCCTGCAAGAATTTCCTCCACAATAAGTGCTGCAGGGCATGGAGCTGGAGAGACCCCATCCTGGACATTGGCTGTCAAGTGCCTCTGCTTGAAGAGAATCCAGTAGTAGTGCCAGAACAGGCATTTGGGACAAAACATCTAGTGTGAGCATATGAAACACCATGACAGTGGCTGAGAAGCTACTATTTCTGGTTTGCCTCAGATCATCTGAGATTTTAGGGTGCAACACAAATTCTGAGATGGGACACACAACAGGGAAGGAGGCTGTACAAGAGATCTGCAGAGAACTGTTTCCATTGTCTCAGGAATACATGTTTTCCAACCAGTCTGAGGCTGGTAAAACCAGGAAGGAGCAGGTGCTCACCATTACTGTTAAAAAGTTCACAGGCAAAGTCAAACAGAGTATCTAATCCAGACAAAAATATCCCCAACAGAGAACAACAGCTGAGAAGTGACACTGGACCAGAGTTCCTCAGGGAGCCTGCAGACTTTGTGAAGCTGATGTAACACCCAGAACTTTGCAATCACAGGAGGACTTTGACAAATATAATGATACCCTCCTTGGCAGGCATTAAGGAGTCGGTCACAATACCCATTTTGACAGTTCAGGTACCTTAGTTTGGGCTCATGAGTGGCTGCTCAGGTAAAACAGTGAACGGGATTTTAGAATGTAAGGCAGAAATTGTACTTTGTTGGAAAATTTTTGGAAAGAAGATACTCTTCTATAGCTCTTGCCTACTTGTTTTAGGCCAGGCTCTGAGGGACTCCTGTAAGTCTCATCTTGGCTGACCCTTGACAAATTCCCAGATGCCAGCATCTGCCTTTCTTTTACAATACTTCTGTGGGACTATTGCCTAAAACCAGCAAAAACTGACTTCTTAACCAGCTCCAGATCTAGAAAAGAATACCTCTCTCCCTCTCTCCAGTTACTCACCTCTAAGGAAGAATTCATGCTAGAAACAGAAGCTCCACATCTCACTCTGCTGGACCTTCCTTGACCTTAAGTGTGTTTGAGTATGGGATACACCATGATGCAGTGAATAGAAAATTGGTATCTTACTACATATCTCCAGTGTTCAGTTACCATACCTCCTGCAATCCCTTTCACACACTCTCTGTTTTCATAATAGTTCAATACACTATACTGAACAAGTTCCAGATGATGCTAAAGCAAGATTGCATTTCGGGGAGATAACGGCAGAACACATATGTGATCTGGGACAGGACACAGTTGGTTGTGAGAGGAAATAGCAATAGTCCTTCAAAACAGATTTGTAAGTTTGATTTAATTGATAAGAACAGATGTCATCAAAGACCTAAATGGCCACTGATCCATATCTCTGCTATCCAACACTAATCTGAAAAATAAAACATCCTTCATAAAATATTTATTTCATGACAATTCATGACGAAAAAAAGCACCTGGGAAACAAAATCTTTAAAGGTAGAAGGCCATCTAATTCAGGTTATTAAAACTAAGTAGAATGTTTTAAATTGATACTGCATGGTCACCACCTTCTGTGTCTGAAGAGGGCTTTATGGATTTGCTACCAATAGTCCCAATGAAATGCCAGAATATTTTGCATATGAAAAAATATTAGCAACTAGCCACCAAGACCATAAGAGATTGCAAAGAGAGCTAATGCTATTTCCCTATCACACACAGCTGAATCTTCATCTTTTGAACAGTGAGATAGTGTTAACAACAGAAACAGCTGAGTTTGATACCAGAACTCTAGATCAGGTTAAGAAGGTTACTTAGAAAGACACGGCCCCTGCCAAGATGGTGCAGTATTTATCACATATGTGCTCTCTTGGTAAATACTTAGTAAGGGAGAGGAAAATGCTGTTCAAGCAGAGGGCTGTGCCTGTGGTACTGGGTGGCTCAGGGTTTGTTTCTTCCGTGCCACAGCCATGCGCAAGGCCTGAAGAATCATGTTCTCGTTGTTCATTATGTTGTAATTAGTCAGCTTCAGAAGCTTGTTGAAATCTTCTGCTTTCAGTGAGACCTCTCTGGTTGAGTATGGAGAGGAGAAACTGGAGATATCAACCTTGCCCTGTTCCATTTCAGCAGCGCTACGTGTCATGCCTGTCAAGAGGAAATAAGAAATGTGTTTGTATAGTCCCTCATACCATACTTTGATAGAACAGGTCAAGAATAAGCTGGAGAGATCAGAGATGCAATTGCTATGAAGATAAGTACAGTGTTATGATCTCTGAAAAATCTGCTTCTGAACAAAGCCTATCGGAGTAAAAAAACAAAGTGTCTCTAAATGCCATTTCCATTGGAATCAGCACCATCTACTGGCCAGCTCATGGCACATCATTTTGTATGGTCACCGGTGCTCAAGGTTTACCAGGCAGGTTCTTCAGTACAACACAAACTAAAAGCAATAGAGATATATAGGACAGCAGGAAGCAGAATAATATTTGGCTTGGAAATCATGTTAAAAGCAAAGTGTCCATCTCAAATACTAATCCAGATGAACACTTTATGTACTATTGCTTTGATATTCCAGTATATTCAACCAGCATATTAAATGGCCTAAATAGAAACCACAGTGGCCCTCCACAGAACCATTCTATACTGTGATTCTCACCTAGATCTGACTGTCATAAAACCACACATAATTTGAAAAATAGGTTTTGTTCTATACACTAAAGTAAACTTCTGGAAATTACAAGAAGAGATTAGTTTCTTTCCCTGAATTGCACGAAGACACAAATAAAATTATGCACAAGACTTCCCCAGATTTTGCAAACAGTTTGAATCATTCCATTTTGCAATCTATTCACTAGTATGAACAAGCAAACAAACAAAGGGGGGTTGTGGTGGGTTGAGGAAAAAACACCCAGGGAGTGGGAATGTTCCTTGAGTCAATAAAGTTAGCTGGACATTGTTAACTTACCAGGTGCTACATATCTTTGGAAAGTGTCATTCACTAATGGAAAATAAAGCAGCAGAGGAGCTCCTGGGGTGTCTGCACCATCGAACATGTAGCACTCTTTCAGGTTCTTCTCATCATCCGTCAGTCCAATGCAGGGAAATGGAATTTCCTGCTCTGCAAAGTATTTGCAAGCCTGCTCCAGGGGCTGGTCAACAGCAGCAGTACAAGGAACAGAAAAGATAACCAAGATCAGACTGCTGCCAAAGCCCAGCAGTTCATGCAAAGTTGCACAAAACAGACTGAGAGGCAGACACTCAGAAATAATGTGGACACCTGCAGCCCCAAGGACTGTTTTTCAGTTGCCTGAGGAGCCATTTGGAAATAGTCTTCCAGGAAAATACCTAATATCAAGATGGTAAAGAGAGTTTTAATCCATAAGGCATGTCTCTAAAATGGGAATATGATGTAGGAACAGAACAGATAAATTCAAACCATGTTATAGACCATTAATTAAAGGAAAACTAAGTCAGAAAAAATGTGGATCTAAACAAAACTAAATTTATAGGCCAAGATAGTAGGATTCCCAGTCCCATTATCTGTTTATATAGCAGGATAACTTGTGAGTTGACCTCAAACTTTAGTAGGGTTTTGAGACCAACCTACCCACACCTATAACTTTGAATTTTAGAAATAACGTGAGATTTTCAAATAACATATTTTAGACCTCAAAATACAGCACTAAAAACATTCATCAGAAAGCTCATTTGTGATGAACAACTTTGTTAAATTATCTAACAAAAAAGTACCACCTCATTTTGAATTAAGTATTTCCAAAAGGTTTCGGAATACAAGAAAGAAATACAGTGGAAGATATTATCATTTCCACTGCAGTACAAAGACAAGTATTTTTCCTGTGTAATTGCACCATTGAAGTATCTTCCAATTGAAAAACTGACAGAACCTTAACCGCTGAACTTCGTGGGTTTTGGGGTGTCCCTCGGGGACAGGTTTACAATTACAAGTCTGTATTTTGAAGTTTAAAACTGTCTATTTATGTGGTAAATACAGCTTCCAAAATATATATAAACATTTTGATCAAATCAGATTTCTGCAAACATAGTAAATGCATTTGATACCTTGCTTCAAGTCCACTATTTAAGGAGAAAAAAATGTATTTATTAGAAGAGATAAAAATAAAGATGAAGAAATTTGTTACTCGCTAGGCTGTTCTTGGACAGATAGAAAATCAACATTAAAATAAAAAAGCAAAAAAAATCTTACCTTTATAAGCAAAATGCAGATTATATTCAGCACTTGGATCACAAAATTTACACTTGTGCTATTATATGTAAGACTGTAATAGACATTGCAGCTAGACTTTCTTAACTTCACTTTGCCTGTGTGTATTTCACTGGTGAAGAACTTAGGGATATTTCAAAAGTAGTTTGAGAAAAATAGACATATTTTCCCCTCTAGGAATTTCCATTTTTCTTCTAAGGTTTGAAAATAGAATGTTACTAAATTCCACTAAGTTCCATGCTTCACGGACATCTGTTTGAAAGTTGTGCAAAGCAAAGCAAAGCAAAAGCTGTTAGAAAAAAAAACAGTTTTGAGACTTCTCACCAACGTCTGTGATCCACCTGTGTAATTTAAGTGTATAATGACATCCACTTTCCTCTCTGGTCTCATAAGGGGTGGGTAACTGGTTTCAAAGAAGAAAGCTGCATCCACCAACTCCAGGTGTTCCGAGTTGCCTCTCAGGTCATTAGGAGAGGTGTCTAGCAAAGTGTCTAAAGAGTGGAAGATTCAGAGCTATTAGCAAACTGTAGAAACACAGAAGTTGCCTATATGCAGAGCCCCACCCTAGCAATTTTTATTCCTGTGAGGACTTTGAGTACTCAATGACCCAATAATCGAACATTTGTGTTATTGAAAGTGAAAGGTGTGAGGAGTTCCTTCATTCTCCCTCCTCTCAGTGAGCGCTAACAGTAACCACAAAACCTGCTCAGTTCTTTTCAGGACATCCAAACATCCCTCGTTAATTCCCAGCCCCTGTGCCTGCCCCAATGAGACATGTAGGCAGGAGAGCCATCAACACACCTTTCCATTTCACGAAATGTTCATGTTGGATGTACTCGTTGTGCATCTGGAAGCCCCTTAGGAAGTTGTGGTACTTGGAGACGGCGGGGCGATCCGTCAGGATATCCCGGAGCGTTGTGGAGAGGCCGCTCGTCGGAGTGAAAACACACGTAGCCATTTCATATGGCTTCTCAGGCAGGTCTGGTTGTTCCTCTAGAGATACACAGCATAAATGGCATGACATTGAATTACAACCATAATTAAGAAGAGGCAAGACATAAAGAGGAGAAAGGGTCAATGAGTCTTCTGTAATCATGTGTTCTTAGCTCAGCATTACATTATTTTCCCTATGATCTGCTATGAGTTCCAGTTAATTTCATGACAAAAGTATAAACTTACTTGTGTTTTCTAAACTCTGGTTGGTTACACATGACTAAAAGAACATTTTTCTCATAAAACAGTATGATTTACGTACACACTGAAGTAATTCACTTTTCCAAGCAAACAACAAACAGGGGAAATTATTTTACTAATACATTTTAAGGGATTACTGCTTTTAGATTCCATGTAGGTTAAGTTTGAAATTTAAAGCTTATTTTGAAAAGCATAGAAAAATTTTAGCATTTTACTTTCAAACAAAATAGCTTTTCTTTTAAAAACACAGTTTGTTCAATTTGGTTCAGGTGTGGACACCTGAATTCAACAAAACTTGCAAATTATTTATATAAACTCAGACATAAGACTTTGGGGGTTTTTTTCTGAAAACACAACCCACGGAAATGTGACCCAAGTCTTTTCACTGGCTTGAATTTTATTATGAAGATGCTCGTGAGTATTTTCAAGGAATGGCCTTTCAGCACAGAGCTGCTTCTCTCAGCTGGTGCAAGAGCTCCACTACGTTGACTTTATTTGACATCTACTAAGTCTTTCAGTTTAGTCAGATTTTGAGGGAGGGATGTGCTGTGCAGGGCAAGGAGATGTTGAAACAGAAACAAGCTTCTTTCTGGCTAACAAATAGATGACATAAGGCTTTGACAGAAGTATTTGTTTCCAATCCTTTTAAACATAACACTTTAGGGACCACCTTATGTGTCCATCTCTATCTCCTTTACATCAAGGCCTGTCTCATGGTGCCTTTCCTTCTTGTTGCAGTCTCACTAGCCAAGCACTGCCTATTCAGTAAAATCAAATAACTTCATTTTTCTGGTACGTCCCATACCCAGAGGTACTCCCATCCTGAGAGAAACAGGATGATAGAAAAGCTTAAAAATGGGAAATGTAAGGGCAGTTACCCTATCAGAGGGGCCTGGAGGAAGATGTTTTTGTTTACCTATTTCAGTCACTTTGTCTTGGGTCCACCTGTGCCAGAAGTCCTCTGAATTGTCAGCTGCGTGCCAGGCATCCAAGAGATTTTTGGAGAAGATACTACTCCACATTCCTAGAAAGTGGGAGAGGTATAATAAGCAATGCAGATGTAAACACAAGTTCTTTTAAAACTGCCTTCTGTTCCTTCCCCAACTCTTCTCTAATTTTTTCATATTTCAATCCAATTTTTGCAGAAGTTCAGACACCTATTTCAGTGGTAGACTCCAAAGGTAAACTTATTTCAGAAAAAAATTCAAAGTCTTTTCCCTCTCACCATGTTTTACCTGGTTATCTGGAACTTTTTTTTTTTTTAATTTTATTTTCAGTTGTCATGTTCCTATTTTCATTTCCTTTCTCCTATGATAAAGAAATATTCTCAGCCAGCTCCTTCTCTTGCATCCCACTGATTTCTTTTCAACTTTTTATTTGGCTTCCACAGAGTGGCATAGATTTCCAACTTCGAAAAGTTTTTGCAAGCTACAGGAAATGATGATGCTTCAAAAGCATGCACAAAGGTACATGACAACTTCTTTGTCATTATAGTTTATTTTTATCTTAGACCAAATTATAAAAGCACCTTTGCTGGCAAGGGCAGTTGAATGAGTCTCAGGAAACATAGAATCATAGAATATCCTGAGTTGGAAGGGATCTACAAGGATCATCAAGCCCAACTCCTGGCCCAGCGTAGGACAACCCCAAGAATTACACCCTGTGCCTGAGAGCATTGTCCAAACTCTTTTTGAACTCAGGCAGGCGTGGTGCTGTGACCACTCCTCTGGGGAGCCTCTCAGCTGACTGACCCAGTACCTCTCCTGCCTCATGCTGGCAATAGGTTTCTGGGGGCGAATTCCTGAATCATTAATGTTTCTATTAAAATCTTGTCACTCCCCAGGTTGGTGAGTTACCTTGCATGAAGCAGATTCGTGACTCAGGGAGTTTCTTCATCAAGCGACCCATGAAGAACTCGCTGCCAAAATCCTCCGCACGAATGAAGGCGCCATACTTCAGGAAGCCCACTTCGTACGGCGTGAACTCCACCCACTCTGGCAACACATGCACCAGCAAGGTTAGCTCCACTACAGAAAACAGTCCAGTTGCCAGGCTTGGAATAAGCCTTTCAGGCATTGGCTCTCACAAGAAAACTGGCTTAGTACATGTCCTGAGCAAACCGTGCCAACAGCCACTGCTGAACCAGCTGTCACGCTGTCCACAGGTTTGTGAATGAACAATGTCAGGACTGGGGAAAAATAAAATTCTTTTTTTTTTTAATCTAGTGAGTACAAAGTTTTCTCGTGGAAGGTGGACTAGAACACACATTGACTTCTATTGCCTTTAGCCAACTATGAAAAACAGAATAATAGAATGGTTTGGATTGGAAGGGACTTTAAAGATCATATAGTTCCAATTCCTGTCATGGACCAAAACATATATTAAGTAAACTTAAAGATCTAGTGAATCACTTTCTTTAAGAATTCGTATAATTTCCGAGACTGTGTCACAGAATTATGTTGTATTATTAGGCTGAAGTTAATACCTGAAAATACACAATCATATGCCAAGAGATCTTACAAAATACTGAACTCTTGACATGTGTCATGTGCCAGCCCAGTTACTCTTTACATTTCTGAACACACTTCTCTGGGCTTGGAGTGAGAATTTAAAACAATTCATCATTATTTACAGTGTGTCCCCATAATGTATCTGCCTGGGTAAAAATATAGCTCTTTTTCAGATTTCAGATATTACCTCTGAAGTCTTTGGTGGCAACTTTGTCCTTGACATTAAGGGCCAGGTAGATGGGCAGTGGGTTCTGACCTTGGTTCACTGCCTGACGTTGATCCGAAAGCCTGTGGTGGCTTTTCTGGATTTGGAAAAAAACCCAAAGAGTTAGATTATAATCAGTTCCATAAAGACATCATCTTACAAAGTCTAAGACAATTTTCCTGAATTCGCTCCTAGATTTACTTCCATGTGCTTGAACAACAGAGGACAAGAAAGCAGGAACAATTTCTGTTAAGATAACTGGCCGTGTTCTGCTTTCAGTATACAATGACAGCAATTAATCACTTCACATTCTGTTATAGATTTGTATGGTTAAATGTAAGTTAAAATAGACAGCATATCTGGGTAATTCAGCTGTTACCATATACTTCATCTGTTAATCATGTGAGTTCTTCAAGGCAGCATGTTAATGACCCTTCTAATCAAGATTTCTTTTTTTAAATACCATTTTGAAAGTTACCATCCACAGAGGAAAAGTTCTTGAGCTGTCCAATACTAACAACATATACATGAAATGGAGAATTTGAGTATTCTTCAGCCAAATTAAATTCTAGCAAATTTTGCTATGTAGAACTGAGGCTGGAAACACTGTGTGAAATATGATATGAGAGTATTTATCTGTTTCATCTAGATAAAATGTAAACCATGTTTACAGAAATTTGAAATAAAATAGCTTTTTCTCCAGCTATCATCAGTCTGGAGAAAATTTGGAAAGTTTTTGCTTGTGTCATTACAATATAATTAGAAATTGAAGATACTGAGAGATCAAATTCAAAGTAGCTGAGAGGCACCCACTGCAGCTACTATATCTCACCAGCTCTGGATCTACATACTTCCTTATCACAAAGTCACAAACTGCTGGACATAAGGGGTACATCTGCAGTACATTCAAGTTATGAGTGCAGCTTGTGCAAATATTGTAGCAGTGGAGAGATAAAAGCATAGGGCTATTTAAAAAAACACCTAAGAACCTTAAAAATTTCTTGCACAGCTGTAGTGTTAATCAGCATTCTGCTTACTTTAGAGCTAGTCTGAGCATTTCTGCTACATTCAATCACACTTCAGGCTCCAGTGTAGACATACACTGTGTCTCCAAGTTATTAATGTAAATAAGTGGTGTTCTGCTTATGCACCAGGTACAGTGTTACTGACCAAGCATTTCTTCCTAGGGCTCTAGTTTCTTTCAATGGTCATAAATATTAAGTCAACAACTTTATGAGAAGAAAGACGTGTAGACATTACCCCATCATTTAACATGGCTTCAATCATGAGCCCCCACAGATCAATAAAAGATGTTTTATGTCCTGCTTGGGTCCTTTGGCTCAGCTCTCTGTAATAATTCCTCAGACTTTTCAAACAAAAAGCCCCCATCTTGCACTTGGCTGCTTGCTTCCGTGCTTCAATAATTACTTCCCCAAGATCCTTACGTGACCACTCAGCATCTTCATATAGCTTTGTCATTGTCCTGCAGACAGGAAACATGATGGAATACAGGGAGAAATTAACAGGATGCTTTTGAAACTCAGAGAATACACTTTGCAGAGTTTTGGGTGCTTATGATTTTATCTTTTAGTTACTCTCCTCTTTGAGCTTACTTTGAGCAGAAATGCAAGTCTAAAGGCAACCAGTCAAAAACCACTTAATCTGAGACCCAACACAAGCAGCTACACTAGCTGTCAATGCTGTTTCTGTCAAACAGTAAATAACAATAAAGGATCAGTTGCATAGGTTTAAGGATGTTTACGCTTCCAATAAAGTCTCCTCTTTTGGTTAGGGATAGGTCATGATGCACAGTAGTCCTTTCATAGGTAACCTTGGCATTCATAGCCCAAGATGGAAGTAATAACTCCATTTATCACCTTTACCCTTTCTGAAACCAAGACAAAACATGGGCTTTTCTTCAAACAACAAGATCCAAACAACAGTATCAAAATGACTCCTCACCACGTTGTGCCAGATGAACCACTGATGTATGAAACACAATCCAGAACACGCAACTTCTGGAGACCCAAAATGCTGCCATACATAGCAGTGAGTGCTCTTATGCCACATCCTGCTGTGGTCACAGCCACTATAGGCACCTGTTTGACACAAAAGAAGAGCAGAAATCATAGATGAAAGAGTGGCATTAAGGCACAGATAAGTCAATAGATTACAGAAACACAAAAGCAGCATCAAGACACTGGTAAAATAAAACACATAAATTAAGACATAAAGCAACATTGCTCTATGCTATACATCCCTGTAAAATATACTAGGTCTTGGCACTTCGGGGAGGATTTTTAAGAAACACGGACCAAACTCTTGGTTTGAAACATCCTCAAATGATTCACTTGTAAGCTGAGTGGAAAGAGAGATTTTGCTCATCTAAACAGAGTTGAACTCTCCAGCTGAGTGGCAAAGTGCCCTGGAGGATGAGCTGATATTAATGGTCCTCACTCCTTATCCAGATGGAGGTAAAATAAAATCATCCCTCATTTGCAGGCTTCAGGGAAAGGAGAGAGAAAAAAATCCCCGAACAGTGCCCTTAACTGGTTACCTCATGCTCCTGCAGATCTTCCTCCAGATGAAGAACATCCTTTAGTGCAGCAGCAACTACCTTCTTTCGGTTTTGCAGGAAATTCTGTTCATCTGTGCATAGGTCAAACCCCAGGCGGGCATCAAGGTTTCTTGGCCTGAAACACAGACCCTGAGTCCTGAGACCAGGGCACAGATATTGTTATATTATTAGTCACTGAGGACAACTCCATCTATGCTTGTGTGTGTTTACAGACCAGTTTGTGGACAGTATAATGTAATAAATGGGAAACAACAACAGCATAGACAGGCCTCTGCTAATTGTTGTAGCTGAAAACAAGGATGCAAATGGGAAGGCAGAGTAGATCACGACACACTGTCCTGTTTTGGTATCTACAAGAGACTTCTGGTTTTATTTGCTCATATAATTAATTTTTCAAGTTTTGGTAGTGCTGCCATGCATCCTGTAACTAGATAATGACTGTCAACAGGCACTGCAGCTGTGAGATTAGAAAAACAGCTACCCATGCCTTGAAGTAATTTTGTTTGTATAATTCAGAAATGTGATTTCTTTGTGGAGTTGGTCTCTCCATCTGCAGGCATAACAGTGCACACAAATCAAGACCTTTTGCTGAGATGCACTAGTAGCTTGGAAATTTGGAGGACAGGGGACCCATGATTTAATTTGCCATCAATTAAAAAGGAGAACCTCACAAATAAAAGCCTACAACCCAATAATGAACTCACACATCCACTCCCAACTGAGCCTGCATTGACCCCTGCTGATTTCAAATGAGCTTTGTGTAGGAGCTGTTGCCTCCCAGTTACAAGATCAGGTCTTGCTGGAGACTCACTTACCATTCATTTGCCTTTGTGTACAAGTCAATTGTCCTGTCCTGAAAATCGCAATACAAACAGTGTAAGCATGCTCAGGTCGTTACTCCTGCACCTTCCTCCCCCACTCCATCTAGGGCCTGAATTTCACTATCTTTGAATTCAGCAACATGGCTGGAGAACCTGGCCAGCAATGGTCTGGACTGTGAGAGACCTTCACAAGTTCCAGCGTAGTCTGGGTTGAATAAAAGTAAGGTGGGCTTACTAAGCCACCCAAGGTAGGTGGGCTTAGGGCCCCTCACCTTCTCATAGCTTAACATTCATTATTTGGGAAGGTTGTTGAAAGCTGGGCATCTGAACCACATAGATATGGATGATCTCTGTTTTATCTTCTACTTCCGTCATTCCCTTTGCAAATGTAAGTCCTAATTGTCATATCCATTACTGTTAGTTTGCATACTATGTGATGAACTTACATATTAGACATGTCCTCAGGAAGTTAGTTTAAACTCAGAACAGGGTTGCACAGGGCATGCCTGGAACCGCGTGCAGAACAAAAGAAAAAGTAACTATTGCATAGTTGCAGAGTGACTGTCATTCACACCTTACACCGCAGCATGCTTCGTGTTTGACAGGAGCTGAGTGACTGAGCTCTAAGACTAATCATTCACCAAACTGAATGTGTGTTGGGCTGTTCTCTGTTAAGAAAGACTTGGTTCTCACCTCTCCTATTGTTATTTTCTCTTGTATAGGAAGCGAGTTCAGAGGTATAGTCACAGATTCATTCATATCCCTTTCATTTTGACTTGATATAGACTGAAAAAAAGGGTAAGACAAAAAGTAAACAAGTTACCTATTCTACCAAAAAA
>VWZT01001858.1:397220-478318 GCA_013397055.1 Pachycephala philippinensis | reverse complement strand
AGTCTCCCCAGTCTCACATACATGCACCTACGAATTCCCAGCACACACAGATCTGCACGCACACTCAGGCCTTAGAGGTCCCCAATGAAATGCCCACCACAGAGCTATATGTTAGTGGTGCTCACGTACCCTGCTGAGCCGCCTCCGCCGCGGCAGAGCCACAGTGAGCGCTGACTGGTTGTACTTGATGTAGTGGAACCTGGCCGGGGACGCGGCGCACAGGCAGGAGCTCAGCGTGTGCGTCTGGGTGCCTTCGTACGACCCGTCCACAGTTAATGCAAACTTTCTCTCTGAAGCAAAGGTGTTTCAAACGTAAGTTCTTCAAAAAACGCGGATAATTTGTTTGCACAGTTATGTAGTATGTGTTTTTCTAAAGTAACAATGTCATTTTGATACCCAAATTATAGGAAGAATAAATGGACTGACTTATCTGAGGGTTTCAGTTTTAGAGATGGTGTACAGAACGTGCCATATAGTGACTGTTGCTATAGTACCACTGCACTTAGATATATATGTGATAGCTGAGACTACGGCTCTGTTCATTAGGTAATGATTCACAGCCAATAATAGTTTGGGGGTACACTCTCTTCTGAAAGTCTGAAGTGTGCAAAATACTTTTTTATTACACCAGAATAATGTTTTAGTATTACATATTGTCTTATTGCTGAGATACTTTGAAAATTTCGCTCTTCTGGGAAAAATAATGTTTTTTTGTGCCAGACCACAGTTCTCTTTAGTATCAGTTAAATCTCAGTCCCTCTGTCATGTTTCTCTTTCCTTCAACCTGTAATATTTCTTTTGAAATATTTCTAGCACTTACAAAAAAATGTCTGGCGATTTTTTTGCCTTTCATGTAAAAAACGTCAGATATGTCTGTTCAAGTGATTAAAAATGGTCTTTATATAGAAAGATATCAACAAGGTTCAAGGTGAAATATACTCGGTAAAGCTACACACTCCAAAGTATATAGTCAGCCTTCAAAAGAATTACCTCACTTAAGCATTTTCAGTCACATCTAGCAAACTTCTTCTCTGTGACAGCTGAGCTCAACTGGATCATCCAGGTGCTCAAGCAGCGTGCTGAATTGGGGTCATCATGAGATGTCAGAGTGAGATACTTTAAAAATTGCGTAGGAGGCACACAGTTCCACAAGTATGGGCTTGACATGGCAGTGATACACTGCTTTAAGTGTGCAGCAAATGTCTTTGTTAATATACTGTGTCTTGTTTTTCACCTAGTGACATTTTTATATTGTTATAACTGAAGAAATTTTATGAAGTTAGATGGTAAAAGAGGCCCAATTCTCATTCTGCCCCTTTTCTTTGTCCCAGAATCCACAAACAACAGGAGTTAGCTTCAGTTTAGAACCCGAAAAACATCAATTCCTTGCACAAATGCTTTGGAAAATTGTAAGTATCTGGCAAGATGTTACTGCAGAGAAAAATATTTTGTGGGGAAATCAGACCACATGCTCATCTCACCACATTCAGGAATAATCTGTATATTTTTGATCAACTACAACCCCCTCCACAGGCCACTGGCATCAGTGAGATTTTGTCTTGCATCCTAAATAATTTTAAACCAGGGTGTTCAAGTGTAAAACACTGAGTGCTTCTGCCGTTAAGTGGCAACCTGATTTGCTCCAGAAGTCAGCAAAATGCTCACCCATAGTGTCCTTCCTCAGCCTCCCGTCGTTCACCTGCACATCCAAGCAGGAAACCTCACGGGACTGTAAGAGACAACCAGGGCAAGAGACAAATTCACTGTCAGCAGAGCTCTGCCTCGTCCAGTCCATTGGACACATGCCCACAAGGGTCTTGTTCCATGCACCTCAGAGGAGAGGTGGTGCCAGCCTGTAACCCCGCTACCGGGTCTAGGGAGATGGGATTGGACTGCCACATGGGAAATACAGAATGCATAGAGATGAGGAAAGAGAAGGGTCTCGCTCTGCCTGCAGGTGTGGCCCTGCAAGGGCCTGGGGGAGGATCAGCCACAGGAGAAGGCTCTCCAAACAGGTTGCCCAGCTCTCCCTGGGCAGAGGGAGGGATGTCATACCCCTGAGCCCAGCTCAGTTTAGGCAGAGGCGAGCGCTGGCAGCAGCTCACAGTCTTCACAGCTTTCACCTCTCCCAGTGTGAGCCTCTAGCTGTGACCACATGGGAAAGCCAATGCCAACACCAGCTGTGTCTTGGTCAATGCCTCCGTGCCACCACAATGGCCTGGTACCTTTACACTAGCTTTGCAACAAGCATTCCTATACAGCGGGGAAAAAGATTATGAAATAAAAATTACCACTAGAACTCCATTAGTAACAATGTTTTCAGGAGGATCTGGACTGAAAGACAAAATGGAAAACAATCAATTCAAAACCAGCACATTCTTCTTTTTCTCCTTGTTTTGATTCTTCTTTAAGCATTATTTCATTATCTTTTTCTTTAAAAGTCCATCTTTGTACAGGCAGCACGGACAAACAGTATCAGAAATTCCATCTGCATATTCAATCTAGTTTGCCCCTCACAGGTTAGAGTCTGGACTTTAAAACATTTGTGGACATCTGCCAAACAGAGGAACTCATCACTGTATCAGACAGGATCATTTTCTGACGCATTGAAGAAAATTTACACAGGGATGGCATAATTACACTATTGCCTTAAATTGTTCCATTCAAACCTGTGGAATCAGAGCTAAAAAGCTGGTGAATTCATCCAACATGCCATTAAAAAAAGGAAAAAAAAATACCTTTTGCCTTAAAAATCAACAGCAGCACTAGGACTGATCTACATGCTTATTCTCTCCATTAATTGTACAGCCAGCAAAGAAACACAGAAAGAAAATATTTTTATTTTCCCAGAGCAAACATCTGGGATCCCACACTAAGGAACAAGAGGGGAAACTTAAAACTTCCTCCTGTGTAGAATGTGCTTTTCAGCTTGGTGAGCGGCTGCCATCAGGGATGTCTCTATGCTCCCACCAGCACCTGTGCTTCCTTCTCTGAGTGTCTGGATGCCCAGTGCAGATGCATGCATACCATGCACCATCATGCATCCCTTCTACAATAAACACTCTACCCAAAGTTACCTTCTGTTTTATTCAGATGTTGGCAGTGTTAGGTGGCTGCAAGTGTGAACTGATTTGTAGCAGTAACCCTGTGTTTCCATCTTACACCTCCATCTATTTCATCTTACGCACCTGCTCTCCATTGTGAATTCAACCTCCAGCTCCTCTTTTCCCTGCAAAAGAAAATGAAGGCAGTCACTCTGGTTGGTGTCCTGTGAAGAGGGATACCCCACAGGAATCTGTGCTCTTCAGTGGTCTCTATAAACCAGTGTCCACCATTTGTTACTGCACATGCCGCAGACTTACGTTCCTTCATGTTGTATCTGCTATACTTCTAGTATCATATAATTCTAGCCTCTTATCCATTAATTTAGCAGATTCCTAGTGTAGGCCTTGCAGGACAAGTGGAATACATACTGCAGGGCCTCTTGGTGGCTGCTTCCCCCTGCTCCCTCTTGGGGTGCTCTCCACACAAGCATATTCTCTCTTGAACACACCCTCTTTGCTCTGTCCTTGAATTTTATCCATACCTGTGGATTCAGCTGGAAACTCAGCTGAATGTTTTCTCCAAGCTGAATTTTGGAGACATCAAAGAAAACAGTGAGGAGATGGTCATCTTGAGTGACGTTGTCCTCATCACAAACTTTAAGCTCCAGAATGTTCTGGGGAAAAAATACATAAATATGAAAAGTTTAACAAATATTACATAGTACAGATTTTTCGTTTTAGTTGAAAAACCTTGGGAAAGAAGTTCAAGAATGAAAAAATAGAAATATTGCAGTTTGTCTCTGTGTACTCTATTGACTATGCAGGCAGATACAGTCTTATCAAACCATCAAAATCTAAATAGGTACAGTTGGAGAGTGTGAATACTTCACAAGGGAAGTCAGAAAGACCTGCAGAGTGGAAGGACTATTTGGCATGCTTGGTATCTGATAAGAACAGCTGTTGGAGGTGTCTGCATTCTTACCTTAACCTGGCTCTGAATCGTGAAGTGGAAGGTTTCGTTCCATGTTGGGTTCTTGTTGTTCTGCACAGTCTTGGTGCGGAAATGCTGCACTGAAGCTGTTGGCAGGCTCAGGCTCACGTAGCAATCAGACTGACTTACTGTTGAAGACAGGGAAAGCAGGAAAGCAATGGACCAATGAAACAATCTAGTCCTCTGTAAGGTGCTGCCCTGTGTGCATTTTTAAGCTCTGTACACAAAACAATACACAGAATTCAGGCCAGGCACTAGCTTAGGTACCACCAAGCTGCTGCTAGACAACCATCTTGCTTTACTATTGTGAAAGCCTGTCAGAATGCTCTTCTTGAGAACTACTTTTTTTCAATTCCTGAGGAAAAAAAAAAATCAAAATACACAGTTCTGTTGCTGAAGAGCCATCCATACCCATAGGGACACATACACAGAGCAGCCTCACAGGGCTGGCACCGTTAGCAGCTGTGACAGGGGCTGCACATGGACAGAGCCCAGCTCCTACACACTGGGCTTCCACAGGTAAGCACGAACGTTCCTTTATATGTCTAGAGTAGCTCTGGCTGTAAGTTCTGTTTTGTCTACTTTCTGAGCATCCTTTCTTTTCTCTAGGACCTCTGGCTGCCGATGTGGAGGAGGCAAGATCTTGTTGCATTGAAGGTTCCCATGAAGCCAAATTGCTGTCACAGAAGGCTCATCTACCAAGGCATCTGCTTTCAGTCTACTTTCTTCCCTTATGAAAGTTAAAAAAGGAAACACTCAACAACAGAGTTTTTCAAGAAAAAAAAATATAAAGAAAAAATTTTCAAGAAAAGATTAATCACCTATGGAGATGAAATTAATTGAATTTAATCTTCTGTAAAGAAGATTATAAGAAAAACATTGAAATGTTGAACATTTTGATGGACAACATTTGCTTTGAGAAGTAGCTGTACTGGGGCAGAGTTTTCAGCAATCAAGCTGTATAAAAAAAGGTGTTGCTTAATGTCACTATTTTCACGTGCATCTCTGTGCCTCAGCCAGAGTGGCAAAGGTATTTGCATCACTTCATGTGCAGGTGGAAGCTTGTCTGTGCTTCCCAGCGCAAGAGCTGATGTTGCTTCTTTGCACAAAATTGCATTGCTCTGCAGTTTCCATTTGAGGCATGTTCAGGTCATAAAGTTCACCTATTAATGCTAATGTTTCCAATTGCAGGGAGGGCAGCTTCAGTGGTTTTGTTTTCCTTTCTCAGCTGAAGTGGCCAGTTGAAAAGTGTGGCTTCCCACCTGAACTCTGTCGTAGGAGATTTCAGTGGGAAACAGTGGTTAGCAGCAGTCTGCAGTGCTTGCATCATCAACAAGCACTTTCATTCTGAGGTCAGAATAATCTGCCTACAAATACATTTGTCATCATTACTAGGAAATAAAAGGCAAGTATGAATCATTAGATTAACAATCTTGTGGACCGACACTCAAAGTCAGGGATGATCACCCTACGGAACATGATCTCTTAGTTAGGGATGACAACCTACACAAGTGCCAAAGACAGCATGGGGAGTATTGCCATAAATGCCAATCCCATGAGCAGAATTGTATTTCCTCTATTTGTAATGCCATGTACTCAAGCATTCCTGCCATCACATAGCAGACACACCTTCACCTGAATAGCATCTGGATAAACCCAAGTCTTGTCACACTTAGTTTTCCTGGCAGACTTGACTTTGGGAGACACAAAATAATTGACTTGGCCCATTATTGACTCCCCACGTGTAACTCAAGAATTAACAACATCAGCCTTTTTTTCTCCCCTGGCTTCTCTGAGGCTTAAGTCATCTTTTCTGAGTAACTCTGAATGAAAGAAGAGTAACTTTGACTGATGAAGTAGTTGTCATATATATTAAGATATATGATTTCTAAAAAAAACCATCAAAACACATGGAAATCAGATGAGCTTCTAACAATTCTAATAACTCCCAAAGTTCTGTGTGCATACAGGAAATGTCCATGTAAAAATCTTTTTTGGCTCTTAGGAAGCCCAGACTGATATTGGCACAGATTGCTGTTGGCTCTTGTCCCCACTAGGAGAAGGATCAGAAGGATCCGAATGGGTAAGTCTATGGGTGAACAAGTTTATTTTGTTGACATTTCCCAGTTAGTAATACATGCTCTGACTTCATCTGTTGCAAAGAACAAAGTATTATTTGGAAACCCCATCAATTATTTTTTCTCTGTAAGTGATTGCTGTCTGCTACCACACTGTATCATACACCTTTAAGAATTAACTACCTGTCAGACAGTAGAGCCCTGACTTCTCATTTAGATCGCTGACTTTCTCTGGAAGACTTCTGACAGCCACTAAATAAGCATGCTTCCCTCTTCCCATCTGCAAAATGTGTTTGGTGATGCCCTTTGCACTTCAGAAGCATCCTCTGAAACCTAATTTACCTCTTGTTTGTAAAGTATTTTCCAGGTGTTAAGAGGGAGGCCTTTACAACACCCAAAAACCTTTTACCTCTTGTTTGTAAAGTATTTTCCAGGTGTTAAGAGGGAGGCCTTTACAACACCCAAAAACCTTTTTTACACATCTCTGATACCTCAGGCCGGTATTCTGCCTGACCACGTCCAGGTATAAGCAGGTGTATGAGAAATGGCACTCCACAGCATGTCCTGTGCCCTGCCGGCTCGGTCTCCCTGCAATATCCCACTGCCTGTGCATGTACACATAGGAGTTTCCCATTGCCAGCCACGTGCCAGCAAACCCCCATCACCCTGGTGCGTAAGCCTAACCACTGCCTACCTACAGCAACCATGCTCTCACAGGATACACACAGCACAGCAGCACACCAGTGACCTGCTGGGTCCCTCCCCTCGACCATGACATGTGAACAGCTGTCCAACATGCTTGGGATGGCAGCCATAATATTCCTGTGGGGCAATATCCGGCCAAAAGTAGGTGTGGCAGCAGGTATTTATGAAAGCACGGTCTCTTCATCCAGTTATTACGCTAAGTGTCTAATTATCTTCCAGGGTAATAGCAGGCAGGACTGGATCTTAATTGTGCTTTACCATTAGGAAGCATTACAACAACATGACCCATGCTAAAAATCACCATAGCCACAGCCCCATGCTGCATCCCAAACAGCAGGGCACCCACTCGTCTGGCTCAAGCTGAAATCTCACCTCCCTCATAGAGAGCTCAAATTCAAGCAGGGCTAAACCAAACATTTTAATTTTAATTCCATCTCCTTTTTTGATGTTAACAGTTGCAACCTTCAGCCTGCCTGTAACCTGGGCAGAAGCCTCGAACATCCTTCTCCTCATGGACTTCCTTTAGCTCCTCACTGTTTCTGGGAGGTAGATTTTTCATGACACTTATGGTGTAGTTTTTTCTTGTTGTGCTGAACCAAGAATGTGGTCTCAAACACTGTTTGCCCAGAGCATCTCCTTGACCTGGTCTCCCTGCACTTTGATCCAGCCAAGTCACAAAATACAAGCTAACACCACCAGCTGAGAGAAGAATTCTTCTTTTTTTTCCCCCACTTCATAGCTGAGTAGATATCTGGCTGAGGGCGGGTGGACAGGTCAGCATTGCTGTCTTCTAGAGGGCAGAATATTAGATAATTGATGTCATTGAAACTTTTTATATTCTTTTTTAAATAAGAAAAAATTGTGGGCTACTTCTGTGGCTTCCAGAAGGCCATTTACAGTCAGACTATCAGAATTTGTTCTGACCAAGGAGATCAGTTCCTTTCCCCAGGAAGCATTCAATATTAATCTTCTAGTAGATAAACTTCAAGAAAAAGCTTTCACACTTTGTCCTACCCTGCCCTTCACTCTGGGTGGAGCACCCTACAAGTATCCCTAAAACAGTATTAACACTCTCATTTACATCCCTCCTTAAAACATCTCTTTGTCGAGATGTTGCTAAACAACCTTCCTGTTTCTTTCCCCATTTCTCCCTTCTTGGCCTTTATCAGTCCACACCCTCAGATTTTATAACCATATTTCACGCAGCACCTAGAACAATAGGCTGCTGGTGTGTAATTGCAACTGCTTAAATGGTGGAGTAAGTAATAAATAACAACGAAACAATAACAGTGCAAGAACAGAACACCAGAGGAAGTCTGCATGTTCCTGCCATAAGTATCGTGGTGGAACATAGTTCCTCAAACAATAATGTATTTCACTGACTATATTTCTTTCCAGGATCTCAAGGGACTTTTACGTGAATCGATCTCACATGTGGCAGAATTTCTACTGCAATCCTGTAAAAAAATTTTTTTGGTTAAAAATGTAAAACATACTTAATACTTTTTTAAAATATAATACCCAAATTTATGTCTTATATTGAAAAAATCCAAAACTTGAAGGTTCCAAAATTAAGGAGCATAGTTAAAAAAAAAACAACTGTAAAAGCTTAAAAAAATATCATTTTCTTACTAATAAAATTCTGAAGAATGTTTTTAACTCTATACTGGTCCAGGTCCATTTAGGCTAGGGCCCACATTCAGTGTCCGCTGAGGGGTCTTGGGTATTTTCAGGAAGCAGAGAATGATGGCTTAAAATTGCTCAACTTGGTATCCCCATGCAGCAGCCTGTTTTCACATATTTTAACCATTAACACTGTTTCCTTGCTTTTCCAGTTCTTAATTCCACTTAAAGACTTCATTTCTCTGCAGTATCTTGTTTTTTAGTCCCTTTGCCCTTTTCGGTTTTTTTTGGGAAGGACCTTTGGTCTTATCAAGGATGGACATCAGTGCCAGAGGACAATATGCCCCACATTTAGTGATGGGTGTCTAAGGAGAGTATAAGAGGGAAAACATCATTTAATGCTCTCTCAGCCCTCACAATTTAAGATACAGAGACTTCCTGAGCCTACTTTCACTGGATTTTTTTCTTTTTAATGAACTTGTCCAGATTCTGCCTGAAACCTTCATAAACTTTTGGCATTCATGATCTCCTGCCGTGGGGAATTCCCAAGCTGAACCACATGCTGTGAAAAGCCATGTTCTTCTGTTTGTTCCAGAGCTATGGTGGTTGCCCAAGGTGAGCAGCTGATCTTGAAATTTGAAAATTCTCAGCAGACAAAGCTGTGTTTTTAAGGGTGGGTTGGATTGATGCACATCCAAGTCTTACCCCATTAGGGAATCAGGATGCTTGTGGGGGACACACCCAAATCTGGGAACTGGCAAGCAGTCACAGGTCCAGGAATATCAAGAGGCCCAATGAGCCTGATGAGGACGTGGGTGAGCTCAGTGGGAAAGGGGAATGCGGAGAACACAAACAAGGCACAAAATTCACATGTGTTATCGATGATATCAGATATGCATTAATACACACGTGGAAATTAGAGTTATAAAGTACACACTGAGGGATCACTGGGAAGGGTACATTAAAAAGATACGGGGTTTAAAAAGCAGAATGAAACACTTTAAATTTTCTTAGTTAAAAATACTCTCTTATGCACTGAACTCCCATTAAAGGTCTTTTACTAGCTATTCCATAAGAGATGTTAGTGAAGTTTTGAGATTCTCTTGTTATGGATTAATTTTCCCATCTCTATTACCTGGAGAATGGAGTAGATAGACCAATAATAAAGTCAACCTGCAGCACCAGGTTGGGAGACCTTTTATGCAGTAGATAAGCATTAAACAAAGTGATCTGAAAACTCTACAGAAACCTAGTGCAAGGTTAGGCATAATTGGCAAGAGATAGAAGCAGCCAATTTAAAATGTCAAAAATCAGTAAGGTGAGTGAAAAATAGATGACACTTGCCAACTTGTTCTATCTATAAAAGTTTGCAGGAAAAAGAAAGTAATAAAAACAGGGCTGAGAAAAGAAAGAATGAGAAAAAAATCAGTGTTAGGAAAATGGTCCTATACAGAAGTCTGCTTTGCTGGAAATGAAGGACACATGCTTCTGAGTTTGTAAAGCTGTGTCAAGCTAACCTTTAGGGAACTGTAAAGATGACTGAACCAACTCAACAATACTCCCCTGGTTTTACACAAACCAGCAAAATTTTGTTCGTTTTTTTTTAATCTCAAGACTCCCATTTTGCTGCTTCTCAGTGGAAGTCCTATAAAGTTAAAAACATCCAATTTGCACTAGCTTTTTTACTGTCAACAAAGTTAAGCAGAGATTAAATTAATTAATTTAGACTTTCAAAATATAGGTTTCTTTTATATGATAAAGAGCCTGTCATTGAAATCTGTGACTTCTACAAGTCTGTCTGCATAGGAAAATATGTCCTCAAATAGTTTAAAAGAAAATATTTCTGATAAATACAGCTGACAAATGTCACACTCGGTAAAATCAAATGTTACTGAAATTGAGCAGCTGTCAGTCAAAACTAGATTAACATTTAAACGTAAGCAAGGCAGTGCTCCCTGACTGGTATGATTTTCTTTTCCTACATGATGAACGTCCACAACAAGCAAAGAATTCACCTTTTGCAAGTGTTTGTTCTGGTTTTTTTTGTGCAAAACTTTTTCCCGTCCAAAATCATCTCTGTCATTCAAA
Organism: Pachycephala philippinensis; assembly: GCA_013397055.1. NCBI lineage: Eukaryota > Metazoa > Chordata > Aves > Passeriformes > Pachycephala > Pachycephala philippinensis. The sequence continues at coordinate 467,789 of VWZT01001858.1, read as the reverse complement.
CCGCTCTTTTAGAAAGCTTTATGGGCTGGTGGGACATGGCTTGGACTGGGAAGCAGAAAAGGCTGAGCATTTCACTACCTGTCCTATGACCTAGAAACATTCTAGTCTTGAATAGGACAACATCAAAACATAATAAACTCCATTCAGAACAAAAATAGCTTAAAGATGAAAATGAAAGGCATTGATCTAGATGAGAAAAAGGTAGAGAGGAAGTTTGGTAAACTCATTATCATGCAGATGTTTTAATAAAACATCATTATCTAGGGAGATATCTAAGGGTTGCAGTTTTCCACACTTCTTTTTTCAGTTCAGTGTGCACGTTATTCAAATAGGTTTTAGCTCTAGGAAGGGATTTCTCTCCAGACTATAACTGAGCTTCAAATACGTTTTCCACGCTGTAGAAGTAGTCCAGTGGGAAGGTTCATATGGATTGTTCTTCCCCATACATTCATCGACAACAAAGCATCTTACTGCTCTTCAATAAAAATCAGAGTAAGAAACTCTTCTTCACATACCTTTGGTCTCTAGAGAAACTGTTGCAGAACTCAAAGCAAATAACATTGGAAAGGCACAAAAATATCTTGTCCTGCATCTTTTTAAGTGAACAACTTTAGCTTGGTCCTGTTCACATAGAAACTTCTCGCATTCAGACTTTTCTATTTGTATAAATGAACAGATGCAAGACAATCAGCCATCTCCTCAGACAGAAGGAGGTGCTTGTCATTCAGGCCGTTTTTTCCAATGTTTTGCAGTTCAGATATTTATGGACCATTCATAAATATTTGCATGACTATAATTCCTGGGCAGTTTGTAAAAATATTTAAGAACAGGAAAAGCTAACTGTGAGCCATGCCTATTGCTGAATCAAATTTGATAATCCATAAGATGTGTCAAGTGTGCGGTCCTGAGCTCACATCAAATATTCTTTGATAGGCCCAGGGTTACACAATGGACAGGGTGGACGTTACTTTAAGAAGGAACCATAGAAAGGAAGTTCTTATTGCAATCTTTCCTGAGAATAAAAGAACATTTATTTGCAGATTCAGATGGGAAATATTTTATGCATTCTGTGCAAAGATGTTCTGCATTACGACTGGTGGCCAGACTTCAGTGTTATATTGACAAAGATATAACAAAAAATGTTATCTTCTAATTGCGTTACCTCATCTTCATCATACCAGGATCACACATCTTCTATCTCTCTCCTTTTATAAATAGTCTGTAGAGTTTATGACACTTGATATATTCAGAGTAGTTTTACAAGCATGAAGATGCTCCAGGGGTATATAGCAAAGATACTCACACAAGTCTGCCTTCCTGGCATTTTTCATCCGTATGATTTTTACAGTGAGCAAGTTGCATGGAGACGGTTCTGTCTGTTAAACAGCACACAAAATGCATGGGATGAGAGTACAAAAAGGAAGACCAGAAGCATAGTCAGAGATAGAATTGAATTAAGTGTTTCAGTTCCAACCAACAAAAACATTTCTAAACTGAGGTTCCTCCTTGTGCATTGCCTTCTTCCCAGAAGGTTTGTGGCCAGGTGCAACCACAGACCAAACCTCTGACGTCTTCCATTTTCCATTCTGAGCACTCTTGTGGTAACCCTCAATCTGAGGTGTCTGACTCTTGCAACCCAATCTCACAGAAATGTGTGATAGAGAACCTCGCTGTGTTATTAATACCGCTGACACACATTTTGGTCTGTGAAAATTCACAGGATGTCATATATGTCCATTATATTTCACAACAAACAGCAAACAATCTAGCAGGGCAGGAATTAGTAACGATATCATGGTGTAATGATGCTGCTCATCAGTTGATTTATAGCTACATAATTACATTCTTATGTCTGATATAGAGCAGTCCTGGCTTTTAAAAAAGTGCCTTCCAGAGACCTATCCCAAACTTCTCAGGAGGAGTGAGTGAAAGCCATAACTCTGTAATTATTTCTCTGTGCATAATTCAGGTCACTCAATCTTCCTTTAAGCAAAATTCTCAGGAATGTATCAAAGCAAATATTTTCAGCCTTCCAGTACTTAAAGGGGGCTTATAAACAGGAGGGAGAATGACTTTTTACACAGCTAGTGATAGGATGAGAGGGAACAGTTTTAAACTAAAAAGGAAGATATTTAGATTAGATATGAGGAAGCAATTCTTTACTCAGAGGATGCTGAGGCACTGGAACAGGTTTCCCAGAGAAGCTGTGGATGCCCCATCCCTGGAAGTATTCAAGGCCAGGTTGGATGGGGCCTTGAGCAACCTGGTCTGGTGGGTGATATCCCTGTCCCTGGGGGTGGGGTTGGAGCTAGATAATTTTTAAGGTTCCTTCCAACCCAAGCCTTTTTAAGAGTCCATGATTTTCGGAAACCACCTAAACCTAAAAGTGGTTACCAAAAGACATTTAACAAACCTGTGAGGAAACTGGTTTGATTTTGTCATCCTGTCATCTTAAGCAAGGATCAGACAAATGCGGTACCTAATATGTAGGGGCTGAAGTTGAGGTACTTTTTCCCTAGGTAACTGTCTTTCTTAAAGGAATAAAAGGAGGAAAAATTTCACATTTAATGCTCTAAATGACAAAAAAACCCAAACCAAACAAACAAAAAAACCCCAAACAAACAACAACAATAACACCCCACCAAAAAATCCCACCAACAACAGACAAACCAACCGCAAAAAACCTCCAAGAAAACCACACCAAAAACCAAGAGGAGCAAAAGGGAAAGAGCAAAACTGAGTAGTGATGCAACAAGCACGAGAGACACTTCACACACACCACCTATAGAGCACGGAGTATCACTGTAATAAATACATAGATCAGTATATAACAGTATGTTAGCATTCATTCCCTTATGTCCCAAAACTGCAACAATTTTTAAGAGATCTATATTTAACACCTCACACAATATTAGTTTCCTGACTTTCCCTATGCATTCATTGACATTAGTGATAACTCCTTATTTTTCCTCAGTGTGTTGTTTTGCCTAACCCAGTTGCGTGGAAGCAAAAAGGTGTCTTTTTTTTTTTTTTAATTGGGAATTTTAAAAATAGTAGATTACAACATCTTTAAAGTTTTTGCATTCCTGAAGGCCAAAACACAAAGCAGTCACAAAACCCAGTCAGAAAGAAACCCTTGGTGCTCATGATAATTCTCAGAGCTGAAGATACAGGAGGTGGAACATCACCTCCTACAGCAGGTCCCCTCTGCTCCCAAGGGCAGACTGCTCAGCTCATTGCAGAGCCTCCTCTTGCCTTTTCTTACCTGGCTCTTGCTGTAGAACAGCCCCATGGTGGTCTTTTCCCCGTCTGAGCCAGGTGTGAAACGTGGCAGTGGATGTGTAGGCAGGAGTCTCAGCCAGGCAGCTCCTTGTGCTTTAAGCGGCCAGGAGCCGGCAGGCAGGTGTGCGAGTGCCTGACTCAGCGCAGCCTCACCCCGCCACCACCGCTTGAGCAATCCCCAGCTCCTCCTCCTCTTCCTCCTCCTCGCTGCCCGGGAGCTGAGTGCGGGCTGCACACCTGCTCCAAAGCACCCAGCCTCTGGCACTGCAGAGGGATGGTCTTTGCAGTTGTAGTTAGAGGGAAATGGAGACTGAAAAGTGATCTGCCCTTCATGGTTATAGGCACCGAGCAAACGTTGTACACTTTTAAGCATCCTCATCACTTTTTGGGGAGGCCACAATGGTCTTGCCCCTAGGTGAGCTGTCAGTCCCTTGTGGGGAGGTGACTGGCAGCAGCCAGGGACCATCTGGCTGCCCAGGGCTTCTTTGGCCAAGGGCATCCAAACAGACCAGTGTGCATACCAAAGCCTTTCTGTAGCTTTTATTGCTTATAGGGAGTCCGTGGTCTTTGCTTAAAGACACATCTGAAAGAAATGTTGTTATCCCCATCTCACCTTCCATTTTGCTCTATTCAGGCGGTAAATTGTCTTTCAGCCAAGCAGATACTACAGTGACAAATATCACGTGAAACAATTCCCAAGTCACCTGTTGAACCTGTAAAAGAATTTTCCTTGTGAAGAAAATGTTTTAAAAGCTCACTCACTTTCTCAAAAATTTCGTTACTTTGTGCATCTGAATTAAGATGCTTCAGTGAATGACCTCTAAGAGGATATATTTGGGAGGGTGAAATTAAAGTTGAAATGAATGTTAATTACTCCTCATGTTCTCTCATATTCTTTATGTCCTCACATTTATAAGACTTCACTGCACAGGACACTGCACAGCATGTGAGGTGGTCCCTGCCTCATTGAGGGAGTATACAGAGTTACTACACAAGAAATTTAAAAAATGGGAATTTGGGTTTTGGTTTTGTCTTTTTTTAAATCCTTGCTATTATAAAAATTAAAGATCAATCAATTTCAAAATAATCTCATTTCACTTTGCAGTGTATTGAGAAACAATTGATAAAGGTAACTTTAATGACATGATATAATTTTAATTTCCTAAAATATGTGGCATTTTAAGACATTCTAACCTAAGAACTAGATCCAACAAATGTCACCTAGACAAACTTTGAACACATTAAGGACGGGTAACTAAGAGATAACAAGAAGCAATAGTAGCAGGAAGGTGACCCAAAGGGAAAATATTCCTAGAGGATGGCAAAAGCTCAGTTACAAGGCTGCATGTTTTTATCAGTGATCCTGAATATTTTGAAATTAAAAACCAGATATATATATATATAAAACAATCACTATCAGTACTGTGTTTCAAAAAGACAATATTGAAACACTGAGGAAACTGAAGAGCTTGAGAGTAGTAGGAACTCTCAGGGAGGGGAAGGCGGGTGTCATATCAGCCAGCAGGACACAATGAAAAGCAGCGTTAATCAGGCTGAGGCTGCATATTGCACCTACCTGGCTTTTTTCCATCCTATTGTTGAGTAAGTTTACCCTGTAAAATAGAGTAAAACATCCTCCATCTTAATCTGTTTGATTTCCAGCAAAAAAAAAATCTAGGAAACCATGACAGTAAACCCAGAGATATCTGTAGAAAGGACCCAGAGGCATCCCATGACTTACCTATTCTAGTGTATTGAAGCAGAACCACAATTACAGCTGCCTCTCATATAGAGGGACAATCATCTAGATTTAAACATACAATATTGTATCTGAAAACAGTGTTACACCATACTCTTTCAAGAGTTTCAGGTGTATGAACACAATGAACATGCTTGTAAGTGAAAAACATTACCCACTCCTTCTCCTCCTCCACCCAAATTGCTCTTAGATGCCACATTAGCTGGGGTTTTTTTTAGGAAAAAAGCAAAGAATCCTTTTCTTCCATCCATTACCTAGAACTTCATTCCATACAAACAAATTTGTCACTTCTGACCATAGTCAAGACTATCCTGATCTCAACACTAATTCTGTCCTGATGACTCTGAATTTCCTTGCAACAGTGGGAGTCTTTTATTAACAAAAGGAAGATAATCCAAAACATTTTCTGAGCTCCTGTGACTAATCTCTTCATGAATCACAGCTCCACAGTGCAGGGCTGATGTTGTGAAAGACTGAGCTTGTGATGTGGCTGTTAGAGAGTTGTGAGAGGAGTCTTCGGCAGCTACAGTCCCCCAGAAGACCTCTATGATTTTTGATAATGAGAAACCAATCTCTCAGGACAATCCCTGCAAAGACCATTTGTCCGTAAGTGTTGAACAGGTGTAAAAGGTGTGTCTGGAAAGGATCCCTAAAGGATCTCTTGCATTGCCCTATTCTATGCAAACAGCTAGCAGCCACTTCCCATCTTATGAAACACTGGGAGAAATCGCAAGGTCATCCTTCAGGAACAGTAAAGGCAGGTAAAGATGAGTGAGACAGGAAAGTCAGCAGAAACTCCAAGAGAAAGGTGAGGGGAAGTTGGGCAACATGTCTACTACTTAGGCTGAATATAAGTGGTTCTGTGAACAGCAGCTCAGAGAGGATGTTTGTTCTCCTGAAACAAAGACGACCTAATTCAGGGGTATTTTTTATTGATGGTGAAAACTGTATAAATTTTTACAACACTGATACTAACTCAAGAAACTTATTTTCAAAGATTTGTGAAGACAGTTAAATAAAAGTCTCATAGTGGACAGACAATCAAATCAGAGATTACAGCCTTCAATAATTAAACAAGCAAGACCCACACAATGCATTAGTTTTTTACCAAAGAAATTCCAGTTCAAGGGATTGCTGTTCTACCACACAGAAAACCCACCACATAAATACTACTTTGATACAAATTTTAATGTGCCACATATTTCATTATTATCTTACACAACATTATAATAATTTATATTGAATATATATAACAATTGGTAAAGTAACTTGGTAACAAAACTAAAAAGAAATTTGCTGCTTTGAAGTTTGTTTAGGTTTAAGCCACTGGTAAATTCCAATCTGTTTGTCTGAAGAGCCATGTATAAAGGGTGGAGTCCAGAATGTCCTTAGGACAATGTGATTTCTACTGCAAGTATCGCCGATAAGAATCAAACATCTTGACCTCACCAAACCACAGACAACCCAAAAAATATCACATGAAAAATTGAAGCTAGTGTGTGGTGTCTAATAATTCCGCTGCTTCCTCCGTGCCACTGCCAAGCGCAAGGCCTGAATAATCAACTTCTCGTTGTTCAGGACATTGTAATCAGTCAGTTTCACCAGTTTGTCAAAATTCGCTTCACTGAAACACACCTCCCTTGTCGTAAATGGGGAGAGGATGCTGGAGACATCAACTTTGCCTTCGGCCATCTCTTCAGGACTCCTTTCCACACCTAAGGGGACAAACCACAGGGAGATTCACCAATAAGGTTTTATTGCAGTATGTGGCTCCTATCAGTATTTACATAATTATAGACAGAAGAGGAAGGAAGGAAAGATATAATTTGCCAGAGAGAAGTAAAAGTACTGTGCTAGTAGCACTGTATTCTTCAGCATCTGGATCAAGCCTCTGTCCAAATATGATTTTACATCATTTGACATTTACATCACTCAAACAGCTTGAAGTTAGAACAACATTAGCAGCAGCAATGCTAGACCACTGCTGGGACAACATAGTCTTTGTTACCCAAACTAGAAAAGCACAAGCAAAAAGGAAACAAGATACTCTTGTACTAGATAAAATAATAGCCATCTCACTGAAAGTTCAGGAGAAATTATTGCACTCAGAGGACATCATTCAATTAAAACCAAAGATCTCTGTCCAGTCAGACCTCAATCTAGGAGATTACTTTTAAATATGTGAAAAAAACCTTGGATGAATGGTCTTAACACCAACACCAGCAGAAGATTTTTCCTCATCTTTGTTGGCAAGCAACAGTGCATAACAAGTCCATATCTGTAGAATAAAACAGCTTATGTTGAGAACCTACACCTCATGGTGTACATATATCGGAATTTTTGCCTTCATACTATCTCTAGTAGTTACTGTGAAATAAGTGCCTATAATCATCTCAAGTGCTTTAAGAAAAGATTCTGGATTTCGTATAGTTCAGACATGCTGACACAGACCAGTAATTTTTGTCAGTGATGAGACCCATGCTGGCATTGGAAAGGTCAGAGATGACAGTGATACATTAGATACAAAATAGAAAAGATTCACCAGGAAAACTAATTTTTATTGAAATTGCTATCACAGATGACTCACCAGGAGCTTTATATTTCTTGAAGGTGTCATTTACTAGGGGGAAAAAAAGCACTGTTGGAGCTTGTGGACTGTCAGCCTCTTCAAACACATAGCACTCCTTCAAGTTTTCCCTGTCTTCCTCACTTATCTCAATTTTGGGAAACGGAATTTCTTGCTCCGAGAAGTACTTCGCAATCTGATCCAGAGGCTGGATGAATGAAAAAAGATGTATATAAAATTATTACAAACATCAAAACTGATCCAGAGACCTGGCTATTTTAAACTCCAGCAGCTAACAGGAATATTCTAAGGTTTGAATCTTCCGCTGGTAAGATATTAAATTTCAGATGGAAACAATCATAACCACACCAGACATTGCAGCTTATCTTATTTTCCACATTGCTTTAGGCAAAACAAGAAAACAGTCACTTTCTCTGAACTTGAAAATTAATCCAAAAGCCACAGGTCTAATTTTATAATTCCATTGAAACAGGTTCAGAAGGGGAAGGCAAAGAAACTGCAAGAATGGAGAAGGTACACATCAGTCCAGATTATTCTGCATCATTGTCTTGACTTCTTCATCATTTACCACTTTCCCAATCTTTCTGCCCTCTGCATAATTGGTGTTGCTTGATAATGACTCCCTATTAACAAATACACTTATCAACATATCCTATGACCTCATAAAAAAAAACTTTAACAGCTATATTTACTATAAGCCTATGTTTATTTTGATATTATCATTATATATGCAACACTAATTATATTCTTTTTAATTATTAATCAATCTGGCATTAGCCACTACATTTTCCTAGGACTGGTATGAGATATAAAGGCCAAGAAAGGTTTTCTCATTTAGTCAGTTAAAATATTATCAGGACTTTCCATTGCCTTTGTAATTTGTTTAGTACAAGGATAACCAAAATCAGTAGCAGAGTTTCAGAATACTCCATCAGTTTATAATATAATCCAGAATATAACCCAACAGTTTTTCAAAACAATTAGATCCATTGCAATGAAGACCTTGATGATTTTAAAATGCCTATATCCATCATCATCTTCTAATATTCTTCTTAGTTACTGAGAAATTAATCACCAAATGATCTAAATAATAAATCAGATAATAATAATAATCTAATTCTCATTCCAGTACTGAAAAGTTAGGTATTTTACCTGACAAGTGCTAGAGACCAAAAGACCGTGAAGGAAAAAGATCTCAGATACCATGGCTTTTCTTACCAGTGTTTGGGACCCTCCACTGTAATTCAAATGCAGGATGACATCCACCTCCCTCTTTGATCTCAAAAGTGGTGGGTAGCTGGTATTAATGAAAAAGCCAGTATCAACCAGGGAGAGCTCATTGTCTGCTGTTTCCATCAGTTTATTTGGGAAGGAGTCTATCACTGTGTCTGAAACATAATTATTTCTCATTACAACAAATAAAACACAAGACTGATATCTCCCCTGAAGGAAGGTAGAGAGCGAAGAATGGAGAATTTTGCCCCCCGTTGTTCCTGTCTTCCCTTCACTCTAGCTGCACTTATTTACAGGAGTAAGTGACATGCTACTGTTTTTTCCTTCCCTCCTTCCTGGGCACTGCAGACTGCTTTAGCCCTAAAGGGGAGATCTGTCCTGCTTCCTTAGGCTGAGCTCACTTTATCCACAGGACCACAATCCCCAGAAAACCAGATGCAATTTCACTCTTCAACACCCCCCACCAAAACTGAAATGCTATTCAGATCTGGTTAAAATGTTTTCCATTTGTAAAGGGAGAAGTGGCATTTCAGAAGTCAGTCTTGTCTCTTCCTCTTTGTTGGAAATCCTGAGCGAATTCCGAAACCTAAACCTCCTTAGAATATTACTGAAAAACAGGCCGTTTTACTGTGCCTTTCCAGGTAGAAAATCCTTCACTCTCCAGGTACTTGTTATGCAGCTGGAAGCCTCTGATAAAATTGGGATACTGTGCAATGGTTGGGCGTCCTGTTAAGACATCTCGCAGAGTAGAGGAGAGGACACTTGAGGGAGTGAATAGACATGTGTCTACCTCATAGGGATTCACAGACAGAAACGGTTCTTCTGCTGCAAGATGGAAAGAAGAAATTGTAAGTTTAGGATAGTTTTCTGAAATGATCAATATTTTAGAAAATGGAGGGACTAATAACAACAGGTATCACCATCCCCCACTCCAAAGGTAAATTAAACATAGTTTATAAGCCCTTAAGGTCTATGCCACCAAATAAAATTCAGCATTAGACAGTGAATTAAATGACAGCTACCTGCAGGCAGCAGGCTGCCAGGCAGTAAGCACCAGCTTCCACTCTAAACTTCCTCAAATGATGCCCACCTTTACGGTAGCATGTGGTGGAGGGAAGAGAGAAGTCCCAACACATACAGGAGGACAGCACTGGCCTTTCAACAGGACACATTCAGAATGCATGTCAGTGCCACCCAGCAGTAACATACAGCTAGTTAGGAGACCAGTCACTCCAGGTTCCCTGTGCAATTAACAGCAAGAGCAAGCTTTCTCCTCGGGCAGTTCAGTGGAGAAAACAGCCCTCTGCAAGAGCCGTTTTCTCTGCCCATGTTAGTACTGGCCAAGGAGGACCGTATCCTAATTTAACAATCTTAAGGTGTATTCTTGATATAACATGACTTTTATATGTCTTCTGGAGACTGGTTTTGTGTCTGTATGACCTTCAGAAAAAGGTACAGCTTTTCCAAAGCTTTTCCAAAGAAGCACAATTTAGTTTTAAATCAGGCAGAAAAGAACTCTTAGCTGACATCTCTGCTTTGCTTTCCTCATCTTTTACTCTCTCACTTTGACAGCATTTCTTTATGCATTAGACACCTTCACAGAACATAAGCAATATATAACAGTGGTACAAAAAAAATTAAAATCTCACCAATATCTTTTACTCTGTCTCTGGTCCATCTGCACCAAAAATCTTCTGAATCAGCAGCCAAATTCCATACATACATCACATCTATGGAAAATATACTACTCCACATGCCTGTAATGTGAAAGAGGAAGAGAAGATGATTGATGGAGTAGCCTTGGAAGAATCTTAATTGATACATACCTTCAGTTCTTCCCATTGGATACTTCCTTTCTGTCTGTATGGACACCTTTGTGGGCATACTTGGTAAGTATGTCCTTGCTAATATAAACTCACACCTGCTCAACCTGTCTGCTGGTGCTTCCCAGTGCTGTCCACCACAGACCATGTGCTCACCCATGCCAGCTGTCTCTCCAGCAGACCACCTTTCCCCCTAGGCAATAGTCACCTTGCATATAGCAGATCCGAGTCTCTGAGAACTTCTTCACCATCCTTCCCATAAAGAACTGGCTTCCAAAATGTTCTGCGCGAATAGATGCTCCGTATTTCAGGAGACCGACTTCATAAGGAGTGAACTCCAGCCACTCTATGGCAACAGCAGCCAGCCCATGAAAAAGCAATAAGATGTTAGCTAACACTAAACAGAAGAGATCCAGGAAGCAAACAATGAGAAAGACACTGGCTGGTTCACAGCATGCCATTCACCAGCCACAGCTGTATCTGTATTGCCAGCACTACTGATGCCATGAGGTCCTTCCACATCATGGCAGGGCAGTCCCAGGCTGTGATACAGCAACCTCCAGCAAAAAAGTCCTGGTCTGAATGAAACCACAAGCATTCTCTTCATACAGTTAATCTTACCCCAAAGTATGTGTTGCTCATGCATAACTTGTTTCCTTTAGGGCTCTAGTGACAGAGAGCTTAGCATTCACTTGGTGTCATGTACTTAGCTGCTCATGTTAAACAAATACTGTGAAAATTAATGGTAGAGGAAATAGTGATTTTCCTGACACTGGACCCAAAAATTCAAAGTTTTTTCTTTAATTGTTTAAAATAAGACCACGTGGAACTATCATAAGAATTTGTTTCATTACAAGGTTTTTGTGACAGGATAAACAGTGACTTTGACATCTTTTGTGGTATAACTACATTTCCACTTCTAGAAAAATGGAGAACTCAAATTCTAAACATTAGACAAGTTTGGAATATTTTTTAATTAATATTATTATTTTTTGTTTTGGTCACTATTACCTGAAAATTTAATGGTTTATTGGATGGTTATTTGCAATAAGAACAAAAAGACTGTTCTATTATTAAAGCTGATTATTTCCATATCATCTTAGTTTAGACCATTTAAATTATAAATTTGTTAAGAAATCTAAATCATAACCATTACCTCTGAATGCCTGGGCACTGTAATTGGACTTGAGGTTGATGGCCACATAGATGGGCAGTGGGTTCTGGCCGTTATCCACCGCCTGCCGTTGGTCCGAGAGTCTGTGCTCATCTTTCTAGTTTTGATTAAAAAGGGTTAAAGCTGGAGAAAACCAACTTGCACTTCAAATACTATAATGTGAATTACCAGCCTTATCCAAGTTCTCCTTCCCATTCCCAGGTCACTGCATTGTTGAGAAATATCTGCCATGGGATATGGAAAGTATCCCATAAGAAGCAGCTGCACCCTATATGGGTTCTCAGATTTTGAGATATGCAGAGAAGTTGATTGTAGATTCAGCAAGGAAAAAAAAAAAAACATTTCCAGGAAAAATCATGCAGCCAAGCGAAAGGTAAAGTTCTTTCCTTGGCTGGGTCTTTGCAAATAATTGATCATATTTTAAGGTATTTTGCAAATATATGCATATTCATGAATATATTCTATTGCACATGAGAATTGAAAACTTCATTGTGTAAACTTAAACCAGAAGGAAACTACTTAAGAGACACTATTTTTAAAGTAAAAAAATTTCTTACAACTTGATACCATATTTAGAAAATGGTCGTTCTCACTATGTGAACCATCTCCATATGCAGTCTATACCTAGGTCTTTAAAAATGCCTATCTTCATTTATGCTAGAGAAGCAAATTATTTCAAACTTTTAAATGCCTCTTCTAGTCAGAATATTTTATGCCCAAAGTGATTTACTTACAATTCAAAATACTTTTTTCTCAGGGTATGTCTTTCTTTAAGGAGAAAGAATACCTTTGACTGGTATGACAAGGCTCCTTCAGTTCAAGGTCAACATCTTTTTAAATCTAGAGCAGTGTTTTAATAATGGAGCTGCATATGTAATATTTAATCAACTGCTAAACTAATTATTTGCGTTAATACTGAATGGCATGCCAGGGTTTATTTTCTTCTCCACTGTAGCTATAGGAGCTCAGCAGTTATGTGGAAGAAAGGAGTAATACCTTATCGTGTAGCATGGATTCAATGACAAGACCCCAAAGGTCTATGAAAGAAGTGTTATGTCCTTCTTTAGTCCTCTCCATCAGGTCATTATAATAGTACTTCAGGCAATCCAAAGAAAAACAGCAGATCTTGGATTTGGTTACTTGCTTGCGAGCTTCCTTGATTGCGTCCTCCAGATATTTTTGTGACCAATTAGCATCTTCATATAAATTTCCCATGGTCCTGAAGAAACGTTAGAAGAAAATAATGAAAGAGGAGCAACACTGTGGTTTGCTTTCAGAAAACTTTTGTGCAACCTGTTTGCCTGTTTCTGAATTCTTATGGGGTTCACAGCTAAAAAATAAACACACTTCAAATACACTCATTTCAGGAGAAAACAAAACCTCCAAGCTTTCCTGCTTTGGATATGATAAAATGGGCTCAAAAATTATATTGAAATTCAAGGGAGAGAAGAAAACAAGACACAAGGCTATTAAATATGAAGGTTCCACAAGTATTCATCAAATCCCTTTCTTGGAAGGTGGGGAGTATTCTAGGGAGCAATCACTATTACTCTGCTCTGGTCCTGCATTTGTTCCCATGTGTCTGCTAATGGCTTGTGCCAACAAGAAAACTGGGCAGTTTTGGGCATGTCCTCATATGACCATTCTTACTTGTCTCCTTGAAATCATAACACAGACAGGTACATTCAGATCTCCACATACAAAAAAAGAAGATAAAAGAAAAACCTACCATTAAAGTTTGGACTTACATAAAGTAACACACAACTCAGTGAAAAGAAATTGTCCACTTCCAAACAGGTGTAGAGGAGTGGGGGTAACTAGAACCTACTTGATTAAATACTTCAGTTATTTTAAGTATGACATCATCTGCTCTATGCCCACTGGGAGAAGAGAGCACTTCACAACGAGCCACCATAGCTGCAGGCTCTCCAAGGTCAGTAACTTGATGTCATTTGTTGGACTTTCTGTGACAGTATTAATTCCACTAGCCCCAAATACATCTTTTACCAGAAGGAGATGCACTGTAAATCCAAAATGGAAGTGAGAATAACCAGCAAATGGTAGGCATAAATTCTTCTTCCCATCTTTCTTCAATTTCCAGTCTAAAGACAAATTCATTGCATTTAGTCTAAGGTATAATTGATAAAATATGAAAAGGGAATAGAGAATTTAGATGAAAATATCAGGCATAGACTGAGTCAGTAGGGTGACAAAAGCAGTTAATGAACGTGGTGATTGATCTCTTAATCAGTATGTTTTTTTCTTTGCTCCAGGTGGACAGAGAGGAGATTGTGGGGAGAATGGAAATGCTTTTGCTTTGCTAAGTGCCATATAAGCTAACTGCGTTGTACAAAGTCAACAATATTGAGCAGAGAACACATAAACCTCGTTTGGGTCATTCTCACCATGTGGTACCCGATAAACCCCCGATGTAGGAAATGCAGTCTAACAGGTTGAGTTTCTGGAGGCCCAGCAGGCTGCCATACATCGCTGTGAGTGACCTCGTTCCTCCCCCAGTCGTCGTAATGGCCACCACTGGCACCTGTTCAACACAGCAAGGCAGAAGGAGCAAAGCCGTGCATGTATTAGACACAAACAACCCTTACTGAGGAAATCAGATAACAGCTTGCAGGCATTGATAAAAGCAGGGGTGCTACTTGGCATGAAAAGGATGTGATTGTTGCAAAAAGCTTGTTTGCTGCCGCCTGACTGATGCAAGAAGGAAGGCTTATGTCTTACCCGCTCAGATGGGGTGGGAAGCTGTTTACTTAACATATAACTGGAAATCAGCCTCATCACCCTGGAATTTTTCTCAAAGTGTATTATTAGAAGCTGTCATAGAAAACACAGGATTTACCACACGGGAGCAGGTTATGGATTCCTGATTCTGCCTCTAACAATGACCAGTGTCACAGAGGAACGCACAGCACCCTGTAATCAGCCAGACCACACAATAGCCAAAGCCTTCCTGGCCCCAGGACATTAATTACTTTATGTCCTGGAGCACAGTCATAGATAGGGTTTCCCCCTCCACGATCCAAGTGTAATTGAAGAGACAGACTATTCTTCTCCTAATCTTTTCCTGATCTAGTACACCCTTTGCTTCCGTTAGCATCCAGAGTGTGGATGCTTACACGCCCCATGAAAAATGTCTATTTATACCTTTCAAGTATTAGCTTCTAATTTCATAAAGGAATCTGTATTCTAAAGTCAATGAATAGAGCGTGAAGAAAAAAATTCTCCTGCTCCATGAAAAATCAAAAGCACAGAAAACCCAGAAAATAGATGTTCTTCCTACCCTAAACTCTTTAAGATCTTAAATCTAGGAAATTTTTTAAAATAATAATGAGGAAAATCTCATAACCTTAACTAAAATCAGAATAAACTCCAAAAATTATATTCTGGGGTTTACATTTTCTAATCTAGTTTATTATAAGTTAAAACTCTAATAATTTTTTTTTTTCTGTTCAAATGTAAGTCAGTTAACAAGGTCGAGGGGATATTTTCCCATAATTCTGAACTTAAATGCATGAACAGGAGAGCCAGAGTAATTAGACCTTTTCAGAAAAGAGTTTTCTATGTGTGAGGAAAATCTCAGACAGCTGTGTAAAAATGTGTAAAAGTGTTCTTTCCCGCTTTCTTGAAAACTCTGTTTCCTGTATTATTCTCTGCTCTGAAATCCAAACTAATATTTTTGAATAACATATTCCACAGCACTCTTTTTTTAACTGTCAGCTAAAGAGTGTCCCTGCTATTGGTATGTTTGTACTTTTCTGATTGTCAGCAACCTAGTTAGGCATCAGCAGTTGCAAAACTTATGACTCAATTACAGAGGCAGGAACAGGGTCTAGAGTGATACAGCTAATCTTAAAATCAGCTATTTCATCTACAGCTCAGTGATACTGTTAGAACCAGCTTGATGGTTTTATTCTATCCCTCATTTTTCCCAACAGTACGCATTTTTTGCTGCAGAAACCACTCCAAGAATTTTTATTCATATGTCTGTGTGAAAATTTTTGTATCTTCCTCTCAAAACCCTTGACACATGTGCCATAGCCACCACCATGTCTCTGTCACTGAGTTAAGGCCCTGTGTTTCCTAGGCAGCATCCCCCAGCTGTTCTGTGTCTGCCCACGATAAATTCTCTTCCTGAGACCTATGAGCAATACCAAGAATAAACAGGAATTGACTGTTTGAGGAGCTGTTGAGAAGTTTTTGGGTCTGTAAAGACATTATCCTGCCTCCCCTGCTTTGCTACTTTAACAGGCCACTCCTTCTCTTGCTCATCCCTTGCCCTAGGTGACCAGGCCTGGCCCACACCAACAGGATTAATTAAAATGGGATTTTATTTGTTGTTTGAATTTGTGAGCCAGGCCCTGATCCCCTGAGAGCAGTTGCTACAAGGGACTGTATTGGCTTGCCTCATGCTCTTTCAGATCCTCCTCCAAATTAAGAATCTTTTTCAGAGCAGCAGCAACATATTTCTTCCTTTTCCTCAGGAAGTCCTGCTCTTCCTTGCACAGGCTAAACCCCAAGCGCACATCCAGGTCTCCTGAGCTGGAACAGACAATGGGACAAATCAATGCATGCATCAATTACAGCTGATTTCAAGATCTGTAGGGCAGGTAGTCAAAAAACAAATCATCTGTAAAACAAGCTTTTTCCGAGTCTGTATATTGATAAAGGAAAGAAGAAAAACAAGCATTTCTACTGCCAGCAAGAAATAGCAGTGAGGATGAAGAGGAGGTTCCAAGGTACTTTAGATTTCTCATGAACACGGAGACAAAGACAAGACACACAAGTCAGGGAAAAATCACCAAAAGGAGTAACTTCAGAAGTATTCTTTTCTGTATCCATTCCTATTTATCACTATGACATCCTGGAAAATTCAACTAATGACATCATCACTTGTTCTCAGCTTTTGACAATCCACTAACAGCATTTAAAGTGAGAGTTCTAATGATTTATGTGATGCAGCTTGAACTGCAAATCAAGCATCACCCCCTGTTCAGCCTCTGTCTTGGGAAATCCAGCCTTTCACCTGTGTCCTGAACAGATTCCTAGATAAGCATTTGCAAGCTTCATCCTGCAAATATACAAGAGTATCCATCACTTTTTATTTTTTCACATGTGCAGACACATGGAATTTTGTCCTTTGAGAAATGTGAAGCACAAGAAAAAAAATTTCAGAAAAAAAGGTGCAAACCCAATCAAATGGCAGCTAATGTTATGTGCTTTCAGCAACATAAATACTCTTATTCCTGAGAAGAACACTAAATATTGACAAATCTTCTGGGTCACATCACCCTCTGGTGGCTGCAAACTCTGTCCTGAAAATAATTTTCACCAATATTTGACAAATACAAATGTTTCAAGGATTAATGCTACTAACCTCTGTTCTCCACCAAATTTGATTTATCACACAGTGTCATTTTGGAAACAGAATAAGGTCAAATGATTTACCTTACAAAAACCAAACAATTCTTTTAGCAGTAGATTAAAATTTTTCTTGCTTACTTTCTATATCTGTGTCTGTTAAATTTACATGTCAACATATTTTGTTATGGGCTGAGGTTGTACAGGTGGCTCTCCATTTACACAAAGTTCTCCCGTGCTGTGAAAATCCACCTTGCTTCCTTTCTGTATATCACCCAATAGTGGGGGTGCTGTGAACCATAGGGAGTTTTCAGCTGTACAATAAACCCTCATTTGCTTCAATTTTACTTATCACTGGAGCAATTCTGTCCCTGCAAGTGGGCTGGCAGAGGTGCAGCTGCTCAGGTCTCAGCTCCCATTCTGCTCAGTGAGGCAGAAGGGGCAGAAGCCAGGCTACCCTATGCTTGTCTTGGTGATTTTGCAAAGTTAAAGACTGATAGGATTTATTTCTATCAGTCAGCCATTGTGCAGATCTGACTGTTGGCATAAATGGGAAATAAAACTAATATGTGAATAGTACAGAGAACATTCACACATATTCATGTGTGAGAACAACAAGCATAAAGCAGAGTAATTTGCTCTGAATGAAGGCTCACAAGTTCATACTGAACTGCACAGTCCTGTAACTGCAGCAGATTGCACTTACCTCATGCACCACGTGAGCACAACACAAAGCACTCACGCAGCTGGTGTTCATCTCTCCACCTATCACAGAAAAAGCCTACATAACTAGTTTACAGTAGTCCTGGATCATAGGACAAAAAAAGGCTATCTTACCATTTTCTCGCTGTCAAGCACAAGTGAAATGAATTATCCTAGAAAGTGAGAAAGGTAAAGCGAATTACCACCAAATTTTAAAACATTTCTTTCCTTCAAGCTCAGGCAATGCTCAGACTAAGAGAGGTGATTCTCAAATAATAAATCATACTAAGGACATTATTTTTATACAGTTAACCAGAGCCTCACTCCCTGCCCTGGAATTAAATTTTCTCTTCTCTAATAAGCCTGTGTGTTTGGGGCAAATAGAGTGCCACAAGCTTGCATGTTTGTGCCAGTTCCCAGTGTGCACACTGAGAAGGGGCAACAAGAATGAGAAAAGTTACCTTATTAAAATAAAATTTCTAAAAAATACACACAAAAGGACCCTCAATATCAATATTTAGACAAATTCAAACCTGAACTAAGATCATAATCTGGATTGGTCTTCTTTCAGTTGTTAGCCATTCCAGTATTACCCCAGTATTTAAAAAAAAAAAAAAAAATGGTTTTGAATGCATGTGCATATGGCAGTCATTTTTTGTTCCTTGAAACCACTTAATCCTAACTGTGGGATGCAGGCTTGCAACGATTTTTGTATAATTAAAGTAATTGTTAACATGTTCTTCCTTAAAAGTGAATATGACAACCTTAAATTTTTTTAACATTTCTAATAAATAGCTGTACAATTTTATACAGTGATTTTGTTTACTTGATAACTTCATTTCTAGCAGGACGATATTAAGCACATTTTAAAAATACTCACCTCTTCTAGTGTTATTTCCTTCTGCAAAGGGAGTGAATTCAGAGGGAAGGAAAGGACCCCAGATTTCTCTGTTTCATTTCCATCAGTCAGCTGAAGAAATGTAAAAAGCAATTGGGTATTAACACATGAAAGGTTTATCATCTCTAGAACTTCTCCACTAAGAAGGCTAGTTCAGTTTACTGGTTCTATTAATTTCTTGTTCTAATTTCATTTGGGTTAATAATAACAGACAGAAGGAGAACTTACCTCTTCTGGTAATATGATATCCAGTCTTGTCTGGTCATTTATGATGCAGTGAAATATGATTATATGAAGGCTGGGGCCAGAGTCCAGCAAAATCTTCTGGCTTCCTTCATGGGATCCTTTCACTGTAAGTGTAAGCTCAGGGTCTAAACAGAGAGGCAAGGAACAAGCAGAATTTTAACTATTACAAGCAAACACACATATCTAATAAAAACCCCAATCCGCCCCTATTCTGCATACTTTTTGTTGAATTTTCCTTACACCACAATGACTAAGTAGACTTCAGGTGGCCAAAGCAGACTGAAAACTGATATAAAATATCTTGGTGAATCTGTGTAAATAATCAATATACACAATTCACAGATTTTTAAAATACTATAGCTTGCTATTTGTTAGATGCTATCCATGAATAAATTAAACCAAGATTTAGGTTTAAAGTAGTGTCAGCTTAAAGGCATTTTGGATTATTCATGTTGCATAAAAGTCATTTATTTGATGGCAGTTTGTTCTGGTTCATAGTACACATTTTGTAATATTAAGATTAATAGTCAAATAATTCTATAAACCCAAAACTCAAGCAGACTACTTGGCATGTGCCCTCATGTCACCAAAACTGAAACAACCTGAAGGCTGTGTTTCTTGTACAGAGAAGCCTTTATATTTACAGAGAGATCATATGCTGTTCTCTTGCAAGGTCAGGGCCAAAATTCATATAATTTTAGGCCACTATCCTTTCTTCCGCACATTACATCTCAGTCTGAAACATCCTATAACGCTACCCAGTCATTGCTACCATTTTCTTCATAGAAGTCAATTTTCCATTCACAAATTAACTCAGAATAGTCGTGAGTTTTTGAGATTTGCCTCAGGAGCAACTTTACACAAGCTACTGTTCATTTGAATCAACTTAAAAACTAGTGAAGAATCCTGCTGTATTTGTTAGAGCTACATTTTATGGACAAAGTACTATTTTGGTGATTCTATGGTAGCAGAGTATTTTCCTGCACCTTGCAAAGACCCCAGTGATACAACTTTACATTTAAACTTAGGTTTAATGCTTTTGCTAAAGAAGCAAAATAAAGAGTCTCCTTCAGAAACCTAAATGTGCAGAAACTTTGTACATATTCAAGCCCAAATCAAACATATGGGATAAGATTTCTACATATTAGTTATAAGATAATCTTAAAAGATCCCGCTTAGTTAGAAAAATGTGTTTTGAACAAGCAATAAACAAAGAGAACCAACCTAATTTTTCCAAGTTTCTCATTTTAGTATATGTGGCTTTATTTTTGCATCAGTTTAAGATTTGCCTCATAACTAAATACTTGACGAACTTGAATTTTGACAGATACAATCTTTCTGCAAGGTGGGGCATGGCAAAACTAAGTATTATGTGACACAGAGAAACATGCACAACGGATTATTAATTTTTTTCAACATCTGTTATAATGACTGAATCACAACACAAGAACAATAGGCTAATGAAGCAATAACCTCACTTGTGGATTGCTGCTTCAGCTTCCCTGTATCCACTCTAACCTCCAAACAGGAAACCTCACGTGCCTGCAGGAAGAGAGGATAAATGATGATTGAGAGAAGTGTAAATGTCACTGCAAGTGATTCATCCTGTTCCCAACCGACCCCTCTGGCTGATCAATGAGCAAGGCAATTATTATCTATTGCTATGTCTTCAGATAACATGAGGGCAATAGTGACATGGTATTTCTCTCCAAAACTGAAATAAAGAGGAACAACTCATGAGCTGCTTGAACTTGGAGAGACAGTTAAGCAAAGAAGATGAGACATATTCAAAATGTGCATATTAAGATACGGGACTATTTTTATGAGCATTTTAACACTTTCTTCATTAACTCCTGATAGTTCTGAGCCTATGGTTCATAAAAGAAAGTAGGTGGCAGTACTGGCTTTGGGACACAGCTCAAAGTTTCCAGAGTTAGAAACATGAACACTTGTTATTCAGACACAAGAAAGATTGTAATAAATAAATATTTTACCACTAGTACTCCATTTGTAATAATGCCATCAGGATAGTCCCGACTGAAAAAAAAAAGAGGAAGAAAATATCATGGGTGGGAAAACTCAGACAAATACTTAAGTCTATGGTTAACACATTAGTTGTTTCCCCCCCCGCCATCACCTTTGACATTTCTGACTTTAACATTCTCACTCAAAAATACTTTAAAGCTTAGGATTAAGTGGTGAGCTGAGTTGCAATTTTTTTCATCCACTCAAGATAAATATGAAGCTGGATTCCTACTTCTGTGGTTGTATACATTTGCTTTAGTAAACCATGCAATGAATACTGGTATGTGACATATTGAGTTTGCTGTTAAATCCATCTTGATTCTTTTAAGCATTACAGAGTTTTATCCAAGTTTTAATACAACTGCCTAGCTTTCCACAGCTTACAATTTCGTCATGGCTGAAGAAATTGTACTTACCTCTATAAAGTGATCTGCAAATCACATATGAGACTCTAATAGATCACTGTATGTATAGATGTGTTTTCACATCTAAGGGTAGGGGTGAATTCATATACTGCAGCCAACAATTTTTATATTCTAAAATATTTTTCCATTGGAAAAATCAGGCAGTGTCTCATTAAGGGTATCTTATAATTTACCATTTCATTAAATTACAGATGTAAATTCATATAATGGCTCAAGAACTCAATTGTTCCAAAGGGAATACATACATATGAAACTTTACAGGGATTGAGCACTGCCTCCCCAAACTGCTGCAGAGAGTATGAGCTGTTCATTCAGACTTTACAAACCATGGATTACACATTTTGAGGTCTCATATAGTTCTGTACTTGATGTATGT
Source organism: Pachycephala philippinensis (assembly GCA_013397055.1). Lineage (NCBI taxonomy): Eukaryota > Metazoa > Chordata > Aves > Passeriformes > Pachycephala > Pachycephala philippinensis. The sequence continues at coordinate 445,883 of VWZT01001858.1, read as the reverse complement.
ATTTTATCTCGGCTGAAACCAGACAATACAGTTCCTTCAAAATTAGATTAATAACATTGTTGTTATCCACTTAAAGTGAAAATTTATCACAACAATTAGATTTCAGCATAAACATACATGATAGTATTCACTCCAAATTGCAAAGCTCATAAACAGTTTAAAATTTCATTTCCAAGTCAGTATTTTCCTCTAAGAGAAAAATATGAACTGGCTAAATACAGTGCAGAACATTCAGGAAAAGTTTCCATTATAAGAAAACATCAACAACAAAACTCAAGCAAACACCTCTCCTCAAAAAAAAACAGTTACACACTTAAAAATTTTGTAAGATTTATTTTTGAAAACATATTTTAAAAGAGTTCAAAGAACATTGGTCAGGAATTGGTAAAAATATACTCAGCGTTTCCACCTGCACACAGGTAAATGGATGTAAGTACCACTCAAGTTTTGTTTCAGACAAATTTTTGTACTTAGTTACTGTTTTGTAGTCAAATAGTTGTAACATTACAGGACATATGATGTCACCATCCTCAAATACTTCATTAAAAAATTAAGGAAAGCAAGAAATAGCATGATAGATATTAAAAGTCCTCAGCCTGCATAGCCTGATGGAATGGAAGTGCAAAGACAGGTAAAGATATCTCTTCAGGGAGGTAAACATCCAGAAAAGTGTAGTATTATTTGAGGTACTGGTATCAGCAAAGTATAAAGTTAGGCTCAAAGTTAGGAGGTTCAAGGCATTTCCTTCAGACAGGATGGGAGAACCTTCACTGTTGTACAGAACAGAGCAGAGCTTGGAAGGCTCCTGGGAAGAACCAGGACACCTCAGTAACTAAGAACCAATGGCTGAGATGTCTCTATTGGGTTGTCACCTCTGCTGCCACTGCTGTAAGGGAGCCAATGTTTGTTACCCCCCATGCTGCTCTTTTAACTTTTATATCCCAAATTCTAAGGGTTCTGCTGGTCACAGCAAAAGACAGATGCTTTAATTTGTAAACTTTCTTTAACCTGGTGGTCCATACCCTTGTTTTAAGAAGAGCAAGGGCACTCATCTTTCTCTGAATTTTAGGAAATCAGCCGTGGCTAGAAACATAGCTGAGCTGGGTGCAGAAGAGCTCAGGTTGGCAGGGACCTTTGAATATTTTGCCTATCTTTGGAGCACTGAATAACTTCCACTTGTTGGGATTAGCAGATAATTTCTCTAACAACCAACCTGCTATTAGACAGCCCTCACTACACAGATTAATGCTCCTTTTCTCTTCTCCATCACAGTTTGTGATTTGTAGCCTTTTTTTATTGCAGACCTCAGTTTCACTAGAATTGGGAGCATATTATGCCCTGTAGCAGGGAAAGATAAAAACAGAGGCTGGGCATCCATCCTCACTAAAAGTCTGTTGAGGGAGTGCCTAAGGCTGCAGTGGACTATGAGCCCAGGGATCATTTCCCAACACCTGGTATACATCAAGCTGCTGCCTTCTTTTTGAATCATGCCTGACTTACAATGAAATGGGCAATTTTGTATAGGAACTCACAGTCACACAGATTCTTACATTGCAGTTCTCATTTAGAATAGGCTACTGTGCTCCATTTCACCTGAGAATCTGTATTTTTTGATACCTATCTACAAAATTTGAATTCTTTCATGTCAGATCCAGCTTTCCCTTCCTTTGGTAGCTTCCATAATAATGCAGGCTACTATTCTGAGCTTTCTGACAACCCAAGAGAAGCATGGGGGATGGTATTGTTTCAGTAAAGAAAGCTGTATTCACCTCAAAGGTTCTTTCATGACTTAAAACTTTTGCCTTCAGTGCTCCTCCACACACAAATACAAACAGTACATTTGGCCCCCAATGAATGGAGACTCAGCCTGAGGGTTTCTCAGCAGGGTCCAAACCAAATGGCTAGCATGATCTGCTGGTTCCCCCTTCACGTGAGGGGTATTTCTCAAAATAACACAGCAGAACTACAGAAAGGAAAAAAAAGACTTTTATTTTCTAAAAATCCTGCTTTTGCCATATTTCAATAATTAATATTTAACTTTTATACAGCTTTTTGTACACCTATTTACATTTATTTGTGTTAATTGGGCATTGTTTTAAACATAGTCTTTCACATTTGAAAAAAAAAAGGGAGAGGGAGCGGAGATGAAAGGTTGTGTAAGAGCAGTCCTTCATTCTTCTAAGAGTTGTTAGAGAGGCACTTCCTCAGCTTGAGACATCTGAAAGATAAAAGAGGCCAGAAAGAAAATCAGCAGGTACAGCAAGTACCCTGGGGCTCTCAGACCTTTCCTTGGAAACTTAAATTACCTTGCAGTTCACCAGAAGCCTCTTTATGGCCCTCAGTGTCGGGTGTAAGTTTCAGTAGAAGTCGGAGGGGAGGGGGATGTTGAGCGAGCGCAGCCACCTGCTCCAGCGGGACCCTGTCCCTGTGGCAACACGGATGGGCTCGTTCTGATGCTGCACCCTGCCAGTGGAGACACAGGGGAGAAAGCCCAGGTTACCACTGATAATCAGCAGAAAACAACACAAAAAGCACTAAAGCACATGAATCAGCCACCTGTGTACAACAGCCTTACCTGTTCTGTCACTGCTGCCCAAGTGCAGCAGCTCTCACGCCAGCTGGGCTCGTGTTATGGGCCCAGAAAACATTGGGCAGGCATTTGCAATCCCTTGGCTCGGCTGCTGGCGAAAAGGCACTTGGAGGAAGGAGCATGCCTTCCTCTCTGTGTCGTTAGGATCAAACATCTGGCCCTCAGTGCCTGCCACTCTGCAGCAGAGAGGTGAGCATTTGCTGGTGCTGCAGCAGTGGTGTAAGGGTGAGGCAAAGCTAGAGAGGGTATGCATCTTGCAGTTGTGGAAACCCACTACCAAAATGAAGCTTTTCTTCCATTTTAAATAAAATATAATGGGAATGGATGCAGGAGCAAATTTCGTACAGCCCTCCAATGTATCGCGAGGCAATTTTTATTATGTTCTTTTTGGTAAAAGTAACACAAAACACAACATTTGCAATGAGGTTACACGCAAACAAAAATAGGATTGGCAAAGCCACTATCATAGGTGCACCCCAGGAAGCATTCTTGGCCTGGGGTTACACTTCACATGTGATATTATTCATCTGAAATGCTGGAAAGAAAGAACAAGCTAATGTAGTAAATTTTGCAGTTAGTAAAATCTAGAACGAAGACGAGGAAGAAATTAAAAACTATGGATAAATAGTATCAGGAAAAATTGCTCATGGGATTAATTATTAATTTCAGAAATAAACTGCCATATTACCCCCCCAAAAATACTTTCTTATTGTTCCCATCACAATACAGGATTTCTAGAAACTATCCCACATGCTTAGCTGTACTCCTTGTTATCAGAGGGCTCTCTCCCTCTGAACTTTATCTCTAATCTCTGTCAACACTTCTCCCATCCACCAATGACAAAAAACTTGCCAAAACCTGCTGAGCTTGTTCAACACAGGAGAGGTTGGTTTGGGTCCATAGCTTTCTGGTGACCCATCTAAACTATTTCACTTCAGTTGTTCAGACCTTTCCAGGGCACTCTAATTCATCTATGCAATCCATTGTCTACAACTTTAGTGGACAAATCCTTTCATTAATTACTCCTGACATCACACATTCCAAACTGAGGGAAAAAACCCACCCTCTCAATATCCTATCTGGATCACAATATTTAATCAATTCAGATGTGCTTAGACCATTATTCTAGACTCAGCTGATGGGCCAGCACCACACAAATGCAAGAAGTGCAAATGAGGGATAGCAGGGGAAAGGTCCATCTGCCTTCCGACAGGAAGCCCATTTTCTCAGTCCTACTGTGACCTCACAGGGGTATTCCCTCACTTATAATGCAGCAACTTCTTGCCTTTGCATGTGGAGTTCTTCAGGCCACAACTATTACATTGGTCACTCAAGAACCACACTATGAATGAAAAGAAGCAGATCAGATGCCTTCTTGCTGGAGCAACCAAGCCATGACTGTTATGCTTTTTAAAACCTCTTCCTTGATACTGCAAAGGATCCTTTTTATTGGTACAGTTCCAACCATCATCTTCCAACCAGCAGAATTCCTACTCAGGCGTCACTTGCAAAAATTGTCCTATTTCTGACTTTATTGAATAAAGCTCCAGGAAAAGGCACTTGGCTACAAGGTCAGACAGAAGATTTTGGCACAGAGCTGATGGCACACATGCTCCAAGACAAATTCCAGCCTCCATTCCCGTACGCAAACCCACTTGTGCACAACATCCAAGCCAGAGAACCTTCCTGGACCTCCCTCACCAAAAGACAGGATTATCAAGAGTATGGTTCTATGTACCAACTCCATAAGCCATCCTGTAACTTGCAAAAGAAGGAGGACCCTAGAAAGGATATTTGGGATGCCTACTGGAGCTTCCCCACTGCCATTACAGATGTTGTGACACTCCTGAGGTGTGACAGGCACCATTGGCCTTGACACTGCTGGGCCAGTTCTGGTGCACAGTAAACAACAAACAATCCACCCTGATGAGTCTCCATAAAATATTCGGAGACTCTTTTGGCTCTGATAGCTGTTTTGTGTGTGAACACTGTGATATCTTTCCTTCTCCATTCTTAACACTGAGCTACTGGCCTTTCACCAGCAAGTTCTTATTTCTGCTGCTGTCAGGAATCCAAAGTGTCCACCCATGTATTATCCTGCTAGGCCTCCTGAAGTGCCCCAAATGCCTTCAGAAGGTTCCAGCAGTATCATCTAAGAGCAGTACCTTCTCTAAGGTTAACAATACATTCAGTCCAATAACATGGATTGAACTGGTAACAGAAATCCTTTCAAGTGGCTTCCTCAGAGTCATGAAGCATATTTTGGAGACAGACTAGAATATCCATGATCCTGCAACAGATTCCTTTTCCAGTTCAGGTGACAGTTTCCCAGACTCACAGCATGAATTACCTGAAACAAACACATCCTCTAAACAGTAAAACTCCACCAGCAGCTTTCAAGCCTACCAAGTGAAGCTACTGCTGCTCCTCCAGCTTTCCCAGTTCCTCATTCCTCAGACCCCCACAGCGGTCTTTGGACCTTACTTTATGCAGAATATTTGGTTCCTTTCCCTACCACAGCTCCCCATATGTAGCCAGACGAATTGAACAGACCAGCTTATGGAAGTGCATTTTATAATGTTGTGGATTTGAAAAACCAGATTCCCCAAGAAGGGGGTAATTAAGGCACTTAGGCTTGGCACTCCTCCTAAGGGTCAAAACTTCCTGAATATTGTCATAGTCCTCATACTTCCATATGTATCTCATTGATTCAATGAGAAAAAACAGAACAGGAAGAAGTCAGTGCCCAAGAGGCAGAATTCAAACAGGGAAAAAATCACATCTCATTTATTTGAAATCTAAAAATATGTATTCTAAAATGCTGTTTTACTAGACTTGAATGAAAACATCTAGATACTGCTTTTAGACACTGCAGGTTTAAGAAGCACTATCATATATGAACCAGCTTTTCAGACTATTTTTTTACTGACTATAACACTTTATTAATAATTTAGGACTCTACTCACGTGTTCTGCAATGTGAACTCCACCTCCAACTCCTCACGTGCCTGAAGAGAGGAGAAAAAAAAAAAAGAAAGCTTGATTACTTATTTTTCTTCACAGCTGTCATCATACGAGTTACATATAATTTTTAAAATATGCATTTAGAATAGAACTTAAGAAAATTCCCAGAATGTAAGAAAACCATAGTGTCAACTGAAGATATTGAATTTTAAGATCTTGAAAAAGCAGTTGCTAAAACTAGTTTTTTGAAATCTAAATGCTTTATAAGCATGTCTGCATGCTTAAGAACTGCTATTCTGCTAAAACAGCCATTTGTTCAGATTTTAACTCCCAACATAAAAAGAATTAGGCTCTTTAATACCATTACAATTAAAAGGGGCTGAAAATTCAGAATTTACAGCAAGAGCCAACAAACGTGCCAGAAATATTCAGAATTAAGACTCTGGGTAACTAGTTCTACCTGTTCCATCCTGGATTTTTAGCATGGATATTTGCTCTCAACAAAAGCTAGCATAAAGCATGCCTTGAAGTCTTGCTTAGAACAGCAGCAAAATACAGTTTAAGTAGATGTTTCCTATAATGAAACACTGTAAAAGGATCTATTGAGATGGAAGGAGAGAATTTACTTTTGTTCTCTGCAATTCCATTGCTCACCTGTGGATTCAGCTGAAACTTGACGCGGACAGTACGTCCTACAGTGAGTTTATCTATGTCAAAGAGAACGGTGCAGAGTTCATCATCCCTGGTGATCGTGTCTTCATCACAGACCTTCAGCTCCAGCACGTTCTGCACAAAAAGGTTGAGAATATCATGGAGTTACTGCTGTATCTAAGAGCTCCATAAGGCAGGAAAATCTCAAGACTAGTTTTTCTTTCCTTGCTCCTCCAGTTTTATGGGAAGGAGGAAAAAGGAGAAAGGGAAAGAGATTTGGGATTATTAGACGTCACACTACTGTTAACTCTACATACAAAAAAGAAGCAGGCTTGTTTCATTTTCCCAGGCAGACAAGACAAGCAGGCCATGCAGAACATTAATGAATTTGTGATAAATAACTGCATTAAGTGTTTCTACATTTATTTTATGGCCTTTGGTTCTAAGCGTATAAAACAGTCACAGGTACATAAAGACAGTTTAAAGGATTTTCAAAATATCTAGAAATGAGTGATTTTGCTATTATTTTTATGTGATCTTTTTCTTGGGTTTCACCTGCATATATCAAGATTGGGGATAGAATAGTAAGGCTGTATTCTGAAGGGCATTTAATTCTTTCTTATTGCAGTATAGTAGATGTTTACGTAACAAATAACAGGAATAGAACAATACTAAGGATGTAAGCAACTGGGTTTCTTTTTTTCCTGAGGAATCTTTAACATCTTCAGTGTTTGGAAACTAGCTCTGTATGTATTGGTTTACTGTAGTTCTGTGTAATCTAATGACTAGCTGCAGACATCAAATGGTGAAAAGAACAGGTGTGCATTACCTTGACCCGGCGATCGATCTTGTAACAGAAAGCTTCATTCCAGACGGGGTTTTTGCTGTTCCTGATGGTCCTGGTCCGAACCTTCTCAGATGAGGCAGTAGGCAGCCACAGTGTCACATAACAATCTGAAAGGGTGACTGTACAGGGAGAAGATGAGCATGGTTAAAACGTATCCAGAGAAAGAATTACTGCATAGTGCCCATTTAACCCTAATAAGACAAAGATAGGACAGCTGGGGCTTTCTTCCTAAGATATACAGGATTAGGAGTAAATAATACAATGAAACACTCACAGGAAAACACACATCCTCACACATTTGCCATGCCCGTTTCCACCTTTTCACTCTTAGTCAGACATGCTTTCTTTTCTTTTAATATTACTTTATATTTGAAATTTCACTGTCCTCCACATACAGTTCTTGCTGCATTTAGCTTTGTCTTCATGATTATCCAAATGGCTGGGACAGGCAACACACCTCACAACCTTCGTTCTGCGCTACAGAGAGACTTGTTTTCTGTAATTGCTTCCCCAGATTTGGTACCTTAACTTAATGAAAGCCTTTAATGAAGTGCTTGCTTAAATGCAGAACAATACAAAAAAAAGTGTTCTCCCATCAAAGCTGAAAAGTTTGATTTTCTTATCACAAATCAGAATGTGCCAATTCCTTATTCATTCATATATTTGACAAAGTTTTTAGAAGTTGTGTCTTTCTCAGCAGTTCTTTCAGAAAAAAAAAAAAATCAGTTTCATCACCATAATTAAATTACTCTTTGTTCAATTCCTTCCTACTACTCTATCTGCAGACTGGAAGGATGCTGCTGCCACTCATGTGTAGGGAAGGAAGCCATAAGTGCCAATGAAGACATCAGCTTCTCCTGTATTCTGAGTCCTCAAGTTTGGAGGGAGAGCCCCAGGGAGTGAGACTTAACAGAAGCATGACACAGGTGCCGATGGCCTTTCTCTCACACCGGTAGTGCGATCTCCTTATTTCACATTAGCAATGCCCAACCAGTCACCTGGTTCTTACAGCAACCTCGTGAGTCAGAGGAGGCCGAATAATTCACCTCATAGTCAATCCCTGCATCATGCTTGAAATGTGTAATAGTGTTATTACATCGTATTAAGAACAATTACTTCATGTATTTCCTCTTTATCTCTCAGTAACAATCACAGATTTAGGTTCTCCTACCAGCCAAGCTGTGCCTTTATTGTGTAGTTAAACATGCTATCACAACCAGCAAAATGTGGATAATTTCTCTGGGAAGGAAAGCATTTCCAGAAAGACGCCTAAGCCACACCTGATCAGAAAACTGTGATTGATCAGATGTACAGCAGAGGCACAAATGTAAGCAGATGAAAATGCAAATGGTTAATGGTGACTAAATGCTACAGTTTCCATTTTCAAAGAGGATGAGACACACTGATTACTTCACAGTAGCAATATAAGGATTACGCAAATAAGTACATTGAGAAAACTTGAATTTCTTGGAACTGTTCAAGACCATCCCCCACCCTGGATAGGGCTTTTATCAACCTGATCTAGTGGAAGGTGTCCCTGCTCATGGCAGTGGGGTTGGAACTAGACGATCTTTAAGGTCCCTTCCAACCCAAACCGTTCTATGATTCTGTGCTTTGCCCAAGATCCCATAATGCAGTAAATGTCGGTCCAAAACAGTCTAGATTTTCAGGCCTCTACTCAAATCTATTAAAGTTGTCTTGTTCTGAAACATCAGTAGGGAGGAATGCCTTTAAAGCATTTTTATTTTTCACTGGTCAAATAAATAGGAATATGAGAGTCAATGAAGAAGAAAGGTTCACTTCAATAAATAAAGCACAAATGCTTCAATAATGAGAAAATACATGGAAAACAAGTAAATTGACATAGGGAACACCAAGATTTAACCAGTAAAATTGGAAAGCTAAAGTGGAGGAAATAAATGCTAACTCAGAATTGTAACAAGCATCATACTTCTACCATTAGAAACAGATGGAAAAGGAACATTTTCCCATAGTCAAAAATACTGAGGCTTCAAGGAAAACTAGCTGAAGTGTTTGCCTTTTTGATGCCTCAGAAAAAGTAAACACTGCATGAAATAGCCTTCCCACCACAGACAAAAAAATGGACAGGTTTTTCACAATAATATAAGTTTCTTCAGACAATAAATTTTCTGTTAAAAAAATACTCTTTCTGAAAAGCTTAAAAATCTCTCTGCCAGATACACTTTAAACAAATTATTGGGATGCCCAAGTTCTGAATTTGGGGCATCTCAAGGGGATCAAGATATGATATTCATCTGCTCTTGAGACTAGAACACCAAGCAAGAAAGCCATACGGTGTGGCAGACATGCCAACAGGTTTAGCAAAAAAAGACCTCATGATTCACTGTGATAAGGAGTGGCTGTGAGCAAGTTACCCTGAGAAGGACAGCCACAAGGAAATGAAACACAAGCAGGCAGTACAGAATACAGGAACACAGAAATGCACACTCAGTTGTTCATGTGGGTTTGTAGATGCAATTGCGGTGGTGGCCTGGTCAGATCACGTATTTGGTTGGTGCAAAACACCATTTAGGCATTTTAAAATTTGGATTTTGATAAATAAAAAGTTGTGCATACCACTATAATCTCGCAGAATGCGTGCTTCTGTACATAAAAATAGGGCTTTAAGAAACTCCTAACTTTACACCTTATAAGGTGATCTCACTTTGTCTAATGAACCACAGGAAAAAGAGAAATAAGCACAGAAGTATTACATTGTGGAAGATACTTAAGTAACCCAGAATACCACAGGTAAGTGCAGCAGGGATTTCTTCCCTGATAGTAATCAGTCTTTCAAGAATACTGTTGTTAAGCACAGTTCCATGTGATCTAACCACATCCCCCCTGCCAGAAACCACCAAATCCAACCTCTGGTAAATTTTCCCTCTACTCTTGACCCATCACACAAGTTAAATTCTCAAAATATCGATTACATTAACTAAAATTTTCTTAGAAACTATGATGTGCTGCATGAAATTCTGAGCTTAACAAAAAAAAATTGATTTTGAGCCACATCCAGCAAGATTTTGGGAAACATAGTTTGGAAGTTTTCTCTTTGTTTCCTATCTTTTAGATTTATTCATGTGGTCTTTAGACTTGAATTTTCTTGTTTTCTTTGTCTTTATTTCACCTTTTTCTTTCATGCCTTTCCAGCCTCTTTAAACAGATGTTTCATCATTCATATTTCTCCATTAAAGTAATTCAGTGGCATAATTGCATTTTGAAAGGCACCTGAACAAGTCTCAGTCCACCCAGAAGTATGGGTTATTGAGGACCCAAATCTGTGGAATGGAAATTGTGAGGAAGATCTTCAGTGAACTGGAAAATTCAAAATTAAACTGATCCCTCCCCTGGGTGAGTCAGTGTCAGATGTAAACAGTGACCAAGCTCTTCTGTCCATCTTTTGTAAGTCTCATTCTCCCACTGAGGATACTCATTTTAAATTTGCTATCACACACTGGTTCAAGAAGCTGTTGCCCACGAGTCTGCAGGGGCAGAGAAGGTGAATTGTTACAGGGCCTCCTCAACTGGATATCACCCGACTCAGCAGCCTTCCCTACTGCAGAGATTTCTTCTGTCCTGGGCTCTTCTCACTATTAACTCCTGTTCTGTGATCGGGCTATGACATTTTTCTTTTGAAGTCTCTTCTAGATATCCTTTTTTCACTTCCCCTCTCTATCCCTCACTTAAACTCCTGTCAAGCGCTCAGAGTAGTGTTCTGTTAATTTTTTTTCTGACTTTTAAACGGCTCCATTCTGTAGGTTGAATAAATTCCAAGACACACTGGATTTTATCATCACTTCCTGCATATGTACAAATTCTGCAGAAGTAATTGAATGTTTTTGCTTGTATTTCTGTTATTTTCATAGGCTTTCCTGCTACAGCTGATTTTACATCTGCATTACCAGTTCCTCCTTTCTTCCATCCAGGAATTCTGTAGGAAATACTCAGGTTTCTTACTTAAAAATACAAGGATTTTCACTGTTTACAGACCAGACCTCAGATCAGCAGCTAAGTCTGATATCAGAAGGGTAGGAAATAATATCTCATACAGTAAGATACGAAAGAAAGACATCCAATGCATCACCTTGCTTGAGTCAGTCTCTTTAAGAGGAGAAAGCAATGCTTCAGTATCAAAATAAAAATAATTATTGCAAGCTTACAGCAATACATGCTTTTATTCCTACACAGTTTGAGAACAATAACACTGCCCAAATATTTTCTTTAAAAATTATAAGAACCATCCAACAATAGCAGATGTACTCACGCAAGTCTGCCTTCCGGACGTTCCTCACTCTTAGTATTTTTACAGTGAGCAAGTTGAAAGGAGATACTGGTGCCTGCACAAAAATTCAGAAAAGGAAAAAAGAAAAAAAAAGAGGACATTATTATTATAGTCTGTGATCACAGACTACTGTAACCTTGAAGTTCTAAGGACGCAGATAGAACAAGGTTTTCAAGGTTGAGCCAATACAATTTATCAAACCAAGTAGAGCGGTCAAAAGTCTGTACAAATTTTTGGCACAGAACTCTCTTCAGGCCTGAAATAGAAGCAACATATTTCAAAATCACTCGAGTTGACAATAGGTGCCTGGAGTTTGATCTGATAAAGATCACTTCTTCCTATTATTTCTCCCTTATTATCACAATAAACACCCCTAGAGCACACTTGTGGGTGTCATCACCTCTTACACACCACTGCCTGCAGTGGAACAGATTGTCTCTGGGACACCAAACACTGTCACAGGAGCTGTGAAAGTAGAGCTACCATGCACCAGCACAAGCTCCCACACCAGCACAAGCTCCTGCACATAGCCAAAAATGCCAGAACTGCAGCTGACAGTGATGAGATACTTCTCATGAAGACTCCACTGGACCTCTGATCTTCAGCTCTGATCCCCAGCAGACAGCCACAAAAATCATCCCAGATTTGATATTGGGAATTAACTCACAATTCCACTAGATATCAGAAACCTTGGGCTCAGAGACATTAAGTCTGTAATAACTCATATCCTCCATGGCTCATACTAATGAATCTTCATATTCCTCAGGCTATAAATTAACCCTTTCCCCATTTCACCCTGCAGATAACTGTTTAACACCTTACTCTCTCACACACACTAATATCCCCTCTATTTCACATATACCATCTTTTTTTTTAAAGCCAATGTATGTACAGATATAATTTCTCTCAACACTTGCTCAGATTGATATTTAGCTTTGCACTTACTAACCCTGTTTTAGAACAGAAACAGGTTTTATTGTGCCCAAAAACTTACCTAATCTTTCTATCTGTACCAGTTGGTAAGAACAAGATACTAATACAGACCAGGGAATGAGAGGCTGGTAAGCAGCGCTGCAGAAAGGGACCTGGGGGTCCTGTTCTATAGTATGTGGAACATGAGCCAGCAGTGCCCTGGCAGCCAGGAGAGCCAACCCTGTCCTGGGGGGCATCAGGGACAGCATCACCAGCTGGGCAAGGGAGGGGATTGTCCTGCTCTGCTGTGCGCTGGGGCAGCCTCACCTCGAGTGCTGGGGGCAGTTTTAGGTGCCATAATGTAAGAAAGACATTAAACTATTAGAGAGTGTCCAAAGGAGGGCTACAAAGATGATGAAAAGCCTTGAGGGGAAGCCATATGATGGTCAGCTGAGGGCATTTGGTCTGTTCAGCCTGGAGAAGACTGAGGGGAGACCTCATTGTAGTCTACAACTTCCTCATGAGGGGACGGGGAGGGGCAGGCACTGACCTCTTCTCTCTGGTGACCAGCGACAGGACCCGAGGGAATGGAATGAAGCTGTGTCAGGGGAGGTTTAGGTTGCACACTAGGAAAACATTCTTCCCCCAGAGGGTGGTTGGGCACTGGAAAAGGCTTCCCAGGGCAGTGGTCACAGCACCAGCCTGACAGAGTTCAAGAAGCGCTTGGACAATGCTCTCAGGCACTTGGTGTGATTCTTGGGAATGGTCCTGTGCAGGTCCAGGAGTTGGACTCAATGGTCCTTGTGGGTCTCCTCCAACTCAGAATACTCTGTGATTCTAACTCTATCCATAAACCCTCTCACTCTTGTTTTCATAGATATACTATACCCTCATAAAGTTAATACAGTGTCCTAACACAAACACATGGGATTTATTGCTTAATACAGGCATCAGAAGTGCCTGTATTAATCATAAAGCAGCAAAAGCAAAAATTATACACTGCTGTTAACTAATAAAATGTACCTTGCTGTTTTCCTTCATACAGGCTGTACATTTTTCCAAATGATTTGTCTTTCCAGCAGTATCACAAGACTTATCCTGAAGTGCTTCACAATGCTTTGCCAGTGTGTCAGGCAATTGGGATCATGACATGACACCGGCCAATAACCGAATGTAATGGAGGAGGTCCTTGTCCTCACCAATGAGGACTTCAGCACCTCTGAAAAGGCAGCAGAGAACAAAAACTGCCTCCAAGAAATAACCTGAGTAATCCCTAGAGTATCCTCTTGCATTTCCCTTTGAGTTGACAAGGGGCCTGGAGATGCAGAGCTGAAGGGCAGTGAGGCAGCAGCAGGAGGGTCAGAGAAGTCACTGATAGGAGCATATTTGTTCTACATTATCTGACCTATCCAAACTCTCACACAGGGCAGTTTTACAGAGCACAGTTTGGAGGCCCTTGAACTGTCAGGTGTGGGACATTTCAGTTGTCACAAAGACTATATCACACCTCTATCTGCTCCAGCGTTCCAAACATGTCCACAAAGGATAACTTGGATAAACAACACCTTGAAAGAAAAAGGTTCTTTGGGGGAAAAAACAAACAAACAAACAAAAAGGATTACAGTCTCCAGTCAAAAGCAACCAAAAGATATCATGCCCAGACTACACAGCTGAAGTGCTACAACTACTTTTCTATATGAATTAAATAGAAATGGGCAAAAGAGAGAAGCCCTCCTAGACACGGGGACCAGCAGCCAAGGCTTGTTTATCCCTGAGAAAGCTACTGACATGTTTGTTATATTTATGCTTGGTCCCTGCTTTCCCCATCCAATAAGTTTTAAATGTTTTTGACCTCCGAAGTGTTATTTCAGAAGATTTGGAGCATCTCTCTTATCCAGAAAGGAGGAGGTTTGCATCCCTTGAATACAGAAGAATGGACTTGAGCAGAAGTTCCCCATACCATGGAAATGCTGGTAATTACTGGTTTTGACACCATTTTAAAGGAATAACCTTGGCTCAGCTCTTTGAAAACAAACATCAAGACCTTTACTTTGTGAATCTCAAGTGGGTAGTGCTATCTCCCTGCAGCCAAGTGCCACACAGAGATAGGAACTATGAAAGTTGTTTCTGTTCTCAGCTGTTCCTGTTACCTGGATGTATGTATTTATGCAATTCCCTGTTCAGCTCTTACAATTCCATTCTGGTGTATCTTACTCTCCAAACTTACAGAATCAATCCTCATTGCTTCACTCTGGGTTGTGGAGTTCATTCCCATACTAGAGTCTTGGAAGTCAGACCTTACAACTCCTAACTTTTAGGTGCCTGAACGCTTTACCAAGTCTAGCTGTCAGCGACTCCCTCAAAGTCACACATAAAAACTTGTCCTAAATGGGATAATCTGCCAGCAATTGGCAAGGACTTCCACATCCTTCCCTTAAATGTGATGATGTCCATATCACAGGCTGGGTAAGTTCTGAGGCCAGAAGCCTCCCAGGTCAGTTATTACACACACTTCAACTTTCAGCTTCCATATTTATTTCATCTGAGACATGATTCCTACCTCATAAACCGGAAACACAAGCCAGGCATTTTAATAATCACTTTTGAAACGACTTAAATACATGAGGTTGCAAATGCAAGACTTGGTCACACTGTCCTACGTCAGATAAAAATTCAATTAAGTCCTGTGGCACACTTGTGCAATCCTCACATATCTAGTCCGAGGGAAGTCAGTAGGAATGTTCACCTATATGAGTGCTCATCCATATGAATGAGTTACATAACTGGTCTCTAAAACTGCTCTATTTTAGTAAAATTCCAAGTTTAAAAGTCTTTAATAGAATTTTTTTCTTGAGGAGACGGGAGTGAAACTCATACAACATTTCCAAGTTACATCAAGAGGAAAGGCAGCTATCAAAGTGCATATCTATTTTGGGCAGAGCACTCTTCCCTTAACTTTCTCATCAAAAAGGAATAGAAATCTCATCACTACTTTAAAAACTGTGAAAAACAACAAAGAAATCACTCACCCTGTCAGAGAGAGTGGCAGGGCTTTAAAACACAGATCACTGCCTTGCTCCTGACCTGGGTCAGGTATGTGGCACCTTTTAACTTCAAAGAGTTTTGAAGCCTCAAAGGCAGGCAGGATTTCATTACATTACTATGTTTACCACCTCAGGCAAGGTCAAATGCATAAGAAACGCTTTTCCTTGTACTGCTATTTTGTATTTATTTCACCCATTTTAAAATACCCCGTAGCTGGGTCTTGTTAAGTCAGTAGAAGTCCCTGAGTTCGTTTCAGAAGAAAAACAAATGGAGCAGCACTGACTCAATGGCGGCTTCTTTCCAAGAGCTATGCAAAACTTCTGTGGCTTCAGACTGCAATTTTCATGTGGGTTTTTTTTTTTCCCTCTTCCTGTTTGCAGCTCCACAGCTGGACGTGTGTGTTAGAATGAACCCAACTCTTATAAGACAAACCAGGTCAAGTATACCCATCATTCAACATGGGTTTTTCCCTCAAGACCACACCAGCTTTTATCACTTTGATATGGTACAGTAATTTGTGTGGTCTAAAAAGTGTTACTTTTTTGACTGTCAGCATGAGGGCACCCCCACATTTTCTCAGCAACTATTTTACGTATTCTTTTTAATTTATATAGCTGCTCAAATTGAAATCCCACACATCCTATCAGTTGCCCTGAAACTCACTCTGACAATGAAAATTCATTTCCTTAACAAAAAGCAACTCAGGCATACTAGGCTTATATACTTATCATAAATACCAACTCACATGGAAAAAAAAAAAAAAAGAAAAGAAAATAAAAGAAAAGAAAAAAAAGGGGAAAAGGGGAAAAGTTCGAGTTCTTCCTGAATTTTACATCTGTGAACCTTGGAGATTCGGGGCAGAAATTGTAAATTGTAGATATTGTATTCAGGTGAGTTCTGCCACCCTAAATACCCTAAATATAAGAGCAACAATCTAAAGCCATGCAATTGTCCAGGTCTCACACCTAGAGACCTACTAACAATGTAAAAAGCACTACAGATAAAAAAAACCAGAATGATCCTCTAAACACAGGCTAGGACTCAAATTAACAATTTTTATGATTCTAGCATACCTCTTAGGGCTGCGAGACTAAACATCATTTTAAAAGCTAGTGTTTGAAGAAATTCTGTGACGTCTACCACAGCATTTCACTTTGAACAGAGAAAATAAATGACTCTCAGGCACAAACAGGCATCAGATACTATTAATAACAGCAAACTTCCACAAGGCAAACTGAATTTACTACCATTGAAAAGATTCTCTGTACCACTCTGATTTCCCTACATGGATGCAAAGCTGGGAAACCCCCACATCACTGAACTAGGGGCAAAATCCCATCTTGCAGACAGATTCCCAGAGACTTGCAACTGATACTGGCAGCCCCAGACCCACTGCAGGTGTCAGAAGACAGCCCCATCCTGCTGCCACTGCCGTTGTTCCCATTCAGTGGCTCATAGCAGCTTATCTGATACATTTTCCTTTATGCTAATACCTCTTAACATAAATGTCTGCTAATTGCCCAGCGAGTTTTCATTCACCTGTGCAAAGAATTCATCTTTAATTCAGCCATTACAAAACCCCTTTTGCTCTTTTTTCGCCTTCAGAGAAGTTTGGGCACTGTTCCCACTCCTAATAGGCTGATAAGATCAGGCTTGTCAGGAGGCTGAACACACCACATTTATTCCACAGTTTTACCTGTAAACACCATGCTGCACAGAGAATTGCCAGCTCTAGGACTGATCATTACACTGCAAAGAAAGGCTCCAAGGAGTACCAGAGCACTAAGAACAACTGAAAGACCCATTTAAAAGTTCTTCTTAAAAAGGAATAAAATATAAGGCAGCATTTCACCCAAAGAAATCAAAACACGAAAGAAAGGAGTAATTAAAAATGAATATAGGTGAAGCACGAACCAGCCCAGACAAAGTGCAACACTGACACCATAAGCATCAGACACCAACAGAGGCCAGACTATTCAGAGCTTATGGAAAACCATGGCAATATTTCATCTACAGAGCTGAAGTCGCAGCTCAGCTTTTCAACGCTCAGTAAACTTTGCAACACAGTTTTCCCCCGAGCCATTGAATTCCTGAAATTTTTTCTGGTGATCTACATTCAGCACTGGACAGCATTTAATGGAGGGCCAGCTAATTGCTACCTACCGTTCTCACCGCTGGTGCTGAGGTGCTCGTAAAGGTCTAGGAAAAACAACACAAGGCAAAGTTAAGAAAACTAAACTACATGTTAAATGCTTACTTCAGGCTGACATGTCAAAACATCTCCCATCCAAGGACATATTTAGAGCTATGCTCTTTAACAGCATCATCAGGTGCTTTACCGACCACCATCACAACTCTCTGCCAGCTTCTTATTTCCTTTTTTGTTTACAGAGAAGCGCAATAAGCAACGATGTTAGCCCTAAAACGTAGCTTGAAAACACAGGCATGCCATGAGGTTCTGTAAAAGCCTAGACTAAGAAAGCCATCCAAGATCTGAGGAACAGCAAACTCCATTTCCCTGGATTGTCCATCCAACTGAAACCACTCGTTCTCCTGTGATCAGCTTCACTGGAATACCAGACAATTTTACCTACTTTATGCCTGCTATCACCTTCTTTTGCTTACCTCACTTGTACTTAAATTTGATCCCATTGCAGCCCCGGTTGCATGTAAGTCCAACGTTAAAAGTTACCGAGTCGTACGGCTGGCAGGAACTCCTCATGCAGGTTAGGGGTGGAGGAATAGGGATTTTATGACGAGGCTCTCCTGCCCCACCCCCTGATTATTTCCAGTCATTAGGCAGTCCCCTCCCTGCTTCCTGCAGCCTATTAGAGCACCTCAACTGAGTCAGCAGAATGAAGAGCGATTCCTTTTCTACCCACTGTGATGTTTGGGGAGAATGCTGAAGCCCCTTTCTGCGCCCAGGCATCACTCTCTAGAAATACTAAGGGAAATTTAAAGTTTTGCATTTATGCAACAGCTCTAACCCCCAAGCAAAGTGCTTTTGACTAAATCACAGCTCTCAATCTCATCGGTATCTCTACACTGCCACCATGATGCTGCAGGGTAGTAGAGAGAGATGTCAACAGCTTCTTTCCAAACCATAAACTCAAATACCTGCAGCAGTCTTCCCACAGCAGCACAGTTCAGGTAGGTAAGCCCTGCAGTTCAGCATGCTGACTCCCTTGTGATGCCACAACTGAGTGGCTGGAGCATCCACACTCCCCTGAAGCTACTTTGGTTATCTCTGTGCTACATTTAGCAACCTCAACACATGCTGAGTATTCTTTGCCTGGATATTTATTGTATACATAGGAAAAAAGTTAATCCTTGTCCAGAAATCTTGCAGTTTGATATTAAATCAAACAAGAGGGAAGGGAGGAGCTATAAGCCGCAGGTGAAACTTGGGAGTGGAAGGGTGAGGCAGGAGAGAGGGTTGTGCTCTTGTGCGTGGGCCCAGAGAGCACAGCAGTTCACCCATCCTCAGAGCTTGCTTCAAAGGGTTCTGTGTGTGCTGGCTCTCACAGTGAGCCCAGCAGACACCTTGTGAGAAACTCCAGGGCACAAAACCCTCCCTGACTGCTCTTCAGCCCAGTGCACTGTGACTCACTGCCTGTAAAGTGTATTAGAGTAGCCCTAAATTAGCATACATGTGCAGGCTGGTAGATTTTGGAGCATGCAAGATCAGACTCTGGTTTTGCCAGACTCTTTCTGGCCTCTCTGACTGATGATAGGAGGCAGCAAGTACTCACTCTTGCATCATGAAATTGAAGTGAATATTTTAAATCAATCTTATTTATATTGGTGTTTAATTCACCTGATGCAGGCAAAGAAAGTAACCTTGCAAACTGCAGTGGATGTCCCCTAAGTGCACTCCCCTGTGCCATGGAGGCTAGTACCAAAATAATTTTGCACAGAGGAAGAGAGGAGGTGTTGTCCAAGGAATGTCTCTGGAGTAAAATCCTCTTTTTACATATGAGTTGCTTCTTTCTATGTTGATGTCTGTGTGATACACATGTGATGCCTCCTCAGAAGGTCTTATTCAAAATATGCAGTGGTACTTTCTGGTGGTTTCCATCTGAAGTATTTAATGGCTAGCTGCTTGCTCCATAGGCACACTTTACACTGTCTTCTCAGAATCAAAGAAAAATGGCCCCTAAATGTGAATTGACAGCATCTGAAATGCTCCTTGAAGGAATGACTAAAAGATACTTCCAACGAACATATGAATCTCTACTCCAAAGACAAAATATCTCCTGTAACTTCTGTCTTTATTACTTTATATCTGTGTTAAATACTTAGGAACAAATTCACGTGGAGCAGTCACTTACTTGCACTCTCGCAAAACTAGTTCTTTCCAGCTTCTGAAAGAAGAATGCTTGCCTGGAAATATTCCAGTATTAAAATTTAAAGCAGCAATCTGTTCTCATTAAAAACATCTGCAAAACCTCCTCTATCAAATGAAAGAAGGTAGGCTATCCAGCTCAATTTCCCCAAGTTGTCCCAGCAGATATATACACCTATACACATTTATACCATCCCAGCTCTTTCACAGCAAATACAAGACTCCCTGACACTACCTTCTCTTTCCCACACTGTTTTAAGATCCATAAGTGAGACAGCACTTCACTATTCATAAAATTATTCCAGAGTCAGCGCATCTTACCCACGGAATGGTTTCCTGATGTTCAGAATGTTTTCCTCATCTCAAAATAATGTCATCATTGCCATACCCAAAACATGTTCCTAAATAATTCTCCCTCTCCTGCTCACCACCATCGAGTTTGGTAGCTGGCATTGTCTCCTTAACCACTACCTGTCCAAGTCACACAAGAAGGCTTTGGAACACAGTATCTTTTAAAGACCTGGCATCTTTGTGCCAGCTGAGAACAAAGATCTCAACAGTTTCTCATTCATGCAGTGAATATATGATAGAACTAAGCACCAAATGCTCACAACACCTGTAACAATAAGTCCTTGCCAGCACTGAGAAAACCTGGTGGCTTATTCACTGATGTCTACTACATTGCCTGCTTAAAATAAAAAATAATGAATTTGCAGTTTGTCCCACTGAACTTTTAGAAGTAGCAATGTGTCCCTAGAATTATCATTTCAAAAAGATTACTACTTTGGGACTCATGTGTTATATCGGGGTTTTTGTGGTTTTCGTTAGTTCTTCCACAGGTCAAGGACAATTTCAAAGAGAACCATAAAACACGCATTAAGCAAATTCATGTCTGAAGTTACCCAATGCCTAAAGAGCCATATATTGGCTCTTTTTAGCAATCACATTTCCAGAGCAATAATTTTAAATTGCCAGAGATCATCATATACATACTACTTACACTCATAGTTGGATTTTTGAAGATTAGAAAGACTGTGTAATTGATGAGGGAGCACTCAACAGTCTCTTTAAAGCTCTGAGCAATAACAAGGAGAGTAAAAAGGAAGGTGTAATTTTCCTCTGCTTTTCATGCACTTTCAAGTGCACATTTAGACACACATGATTTTGCATCTATGTATTAATTAATCAAAGTGGAGAAAATATATCATTCTGATCTTAACTGGACTGCTGCAAGCACTAGTTTCCCCAACATGACACTCAGATAATTGTATATCTAACTACAACAGGTTGCAGGTAGGAATAACAGCTGCTTTCAATACCCCACAATTACCTTATATACCATTTTGTCACCTTCTGATAATCCAGGACTACAGAAATGTATGACTAATGGGGGACTTCATCATATTGCAAGAGAAGAGTATCCCTGTACCACCCTTGGGATGACAATGGGAGTGGTCATCAATTACACACCCTGAACATAACAAGAAGGGTAAATATTCAAAGCACATGCTAGAGGTGTTAAAAAATGATAGCCAAATATAACATTAGAAAATAATTACTCAGTATTAACAAATTAAGCAATTTAACAAACGTAGTGTTGGATCTGTAGCTGAGGATTTCCCTGAGTATTGCCTTTCAGTTTGTTTTCCTTCTTTTTTATGTTTCCACAAGCTACAAAATCTACAAAGACCTCATCCTGCCAGTCAAACAAGAGCAAGCAGTTCAAGTGAAATTCTAATTACACAAAGGACCTGAACTCAATAGGATGAAAAGTGTCACTTTCCTACCCCAGGATGTCAGATTTCAGACTCTGAAAAATTGAACTTTGATTTGGTATTTTTTGGCCTGCCACTAATTTTAAGGAACTCTTTGGTATAAAAAAAAAACCAAACAAACTAAAACACCCAAATCCAAAACCAAACAAAAATACCCTCCCCATATAAAGAGAGAGAGAACATTCACATTATATGTTGGCATTTTATTTTTATGTTTTTATTTATCACACCTTCAAAACACCTGTTCTTCAAAATGCCACAATATTCTCTCAGTGACTGGAGAGAGAGAGCACACTAGCTGAAGGGGTGGGGGGGTACATTTTTGGCTAAGACACTATTCTGATTATGACATATACGAAGGAAGGCTTCTGCTTTCAAAAGACTATTGAGAAACTGCATTAAAACAACTCCACATGCCCTTGATATGTTTTGGAGAGATCAAATCTCACTCCTCCTACTCACTCACATGAAGCAACTGGGCGCTTTACCTTTCAAAAATCATCACTAAAGTGTTGGCCCATCTGTTAATACATGCAACCCTGCCTTCAGATTTGTTGCAACAGAATTTCAAATGCAATCCTCAACTAAAAAAGCAGTAGCTCAAAACCTTTATCTCTGCCTCTCCCTGTGCTCTGTAGATCTGAGCATCCAACAGCACCTCTCTTTATCTTTGCAGCAGCACTCAGAGGTTGCCTGACCTTTCTAGGTTCGTTCAATACTTCAGGCACTGTTCAAGCAGCTATTTCACTGCCCTAACCCCATCAGACCACAGGTGTGAGGAATACCAGCACCAGCCTGGGTCAGCTAATTACCCAATAATTAGGCAAGACACATAGCCCAGGACCTTTACAGCGAAATCTAGAGCCAATTTCAATCTGAACCAATTCTCAGAATATCAGGAAGTTACCAGCTAATTAAGGGGGTAACTTCATCTGCAGTCAGCCTGAGAGATGTTTGAGCCCTAATAGAGACAACAAAGATTCACAGCCAATTATTTCCAGGATCATCACATTACATTTAGCAGAGCTTGTGTGACAGGTCACAAACAGGTGTTTTCTGTTTGGGGGGGAAAAAAAAAAAAAAAAAAAACTGANNGGGCCCCAAAGAGGTGTTTTTTGTTTGGGGGGAAAAAAAAAAAAAAAAAAAAAAATGCTGCTGACCTGCCTGGATCTTAAATAGAACAATTGCATCAATGCTGAATCACTTGGAAAAACCCAGCTGATATGTCACTGAGCATGAGCCTCAGCTCCATCCTTAAAAAATACCACCAGCAATAACGAATGTGTCTCCTTTGTTATTTTTGATGAATAGCTGGCAAGCCACTCAAACAAGCATCTCTTCCCCTGTCCTTTTAAGCTGCCTTTCAGCATCACATCACAGGCAAGATTCTGAAGTGCCGCTGCAATGTGAACAGCATCAATGGTCTTTCATAGAATGGAAGAAGAAGCCTTTCCTTCCCCAAACAAGAAACAAAATGAATCCATTTTGGAGAAAACTCACAAGCCATCAAGGCAAGGCCATTAAGCTTGGCTCTCCCAGCTAAAACATTAGTCTCATGCAGTGTTAGATGCTTGGAGCCAGATCCCAACACAAACACCGACACTTGTCTGACTTAAACTCAAGTCAAAATATTGAGCTGCTAAACTAGACCATTTAGGTAACCTAAGATTTTTCAGTGGCTTGCTAAATAGGCCCAGACTTCTGAAAACGGACTCCCTTCCCGCAGCTCATTCTAAGCCATCCTAATTTTCCAAATCAGCTGCCAAAACCAGACATCATCACCACACCTTGGGTGAGTAAAGCTGAAGGCTCAGTGCCAAGTGTTGCAACCACCAAAAACCAGTGGGTGGAATACATCAGGCACACACTGAACTGCTTATATTTCATCTTCCTGGAGCTCTAGTAATGAAACAAAAATCTTTAAAATACTTAAGAGATACTTTGCAAAAGAAAAGAATCACATTTTTAAACCCCCATTTCATTACTGTTTAAAAATAAACTTATGAGCATAACTGAGCTGTCAGAGCGACGTCTTTCTTTTCTTCTTTACTTACAGAAAACTATTGCAGTCCTACTGGTGACACATAACATCAAATTATCCTACCAAGGGCAAGGAAAGAAGGTGAAAAACTGGCTTTCTGCTTAAGAGGGCTGGTGAAACAGAAAGATCTATCACTAACCGAGAAAAAGGAAAGTTGTCAGACTTGATCACTTTAGATCCATGAAAAGGAGATGCGAAGGTTACTGCCAACAGTTTCCTCTTATGAAAGGTGACTTACTGGTTTGATTCATATTGCAGCAAAGCTTGACAGACACTGCTGGTGTTATCTCCTGTTAAATGAACTGATGCACAGAAAAGGACTGTCTTAGAGGTAACAACATACAATGTTATCTCCTGCGTTATCATTCCAGTCATCTGCACTCTTGAAAGCAGAGTTTCCTTCCATTTTTCATCTTCTGCAGTTGAAGTGACAGCTTTTCTTTCATCCATCCTCAAAGGTTATTTACAAAGCTCATTGTTCCCTTGATATTTGATCTCTCGGTATCAGAAGCAAGAGTAACTTTTAAACGAACCACTCACTAGCTGAGATGAGTCCATAGAACTTAATAAAACCCCCATACTTCAATTGCTTCAACTACAAAATTCTTATTTTTAATAAGATTATGCATGAGTACTTAGTATTTGAACAGCAGCTATTACTCCACATGTATATTGCTGCATACAAAAATACGAAAATAAGATCTAAAAATGACCAGTTAAATATACTTTCTTAAGCAACCATTTTTCTAAGACAAGTATGAGGATCTCATTAACACTACCCTGTCTGTTATTTGGATGGCAGTGGGAATAAAATTGTAGCAGCAGCTACACACCGAGTCTGTGTCACAACCTCACTGTTGCAGAAGTCAAAGGAGTTGGTATCACAGATTCTGTTGCCATCACAAACATCTGTGAGCTTGCAGCAGGTGAATATTTATTAGTCCAGTACCAAAGCATTTGTGTATCTCCTTCTGATGAGATTTTTCAAAATGTGCTTTAAGAGTGTTTACTTGAATTAGGTGATGAATAGTTTTTAAGTTGCTTCTTTCGTTCCACTGCAGTTCGCAAAGCCTGGAGAATTAAATGTTTATTATTCAGGATGTTGTAGCTGCACAGGTCAAGGAGCTTGTTGAAATCCTCTTCAGTGTACGTAAGCAGGCCGGTGCCATAGGGAGCAGCACAGCTGGACACGTCCACTCTTCCCTGCTCCATCTCCGTGGGACTGCGCTCCACATCTGAAATCAGAATGAAATACAGCAATGGCATTGAGGGGGAAGACTGCAACACCAAATACACAGCAACAGATACAAGGAGATGAATTATCTCCTGAAAATGGTTCAAGATTTAATTACTGTATAGTAACTGTGTCAGCTGCACTAATAAAATCAACTAGTTTGCTGCTTGGCTGCAGTCCAGAATTGACTGGCAGAACAACTTTCCATGCACTAGCTGAGACTCTCTAAATTAAGGATGTGCATCAAAATATTTCATTTTTTGAGATTTGAAATTCTGTATGTTTAACTTTTCAGTTGAGTTCTGAGATGACAGCTCTTTATCAACCAGCTGCTAGAAAATTACACCAGAGTGCTCCCGGGTTGGGAATCCTCTCTCTCATGTGGCTGAGATTTTACGCACATGCAGCAGAACAAATAAGGTAATGAATGGCATGAGGTCTTTTTCAATAAGATGGTTCATGGATTTTTGTTCATTTTTTGAGGAAAAAAATTTTCCTGGATCATACAGAATTAGCAATAAGAAAATTGGAGTTGATGCATGTAAAAGTATTTGTAAACTGAAACTGAATTTGCCTAGTAGGCTTTCTTTCTGGTGAAACAAACATTTCTTCTATTGCTGAGCTGAAGAAAACAATCTGGCAACTTGTTAAAAATTACAGGTCTCAAAGCAGCCTTGTTACCGTGGCAAAGCCTTTGCTTCATTGTATGTTTTCAGCACATTCTCGTCTCAAATTTTTTTTCATGTTAAAAAAGAAATAGGAGAATTCTAGCTTTGTTAACCGAGTAAACCTTTTATCTCTTTATGAGAGTGTTAGGTGACAGTGTTAGCTACCAGTGGATATAACTTAGTAGCTATCGCCTCTCCTTTATTAGCAAAGTCATACCACCTGTGTCAAGTGCCAGAGGGGGTTCCCCTCAAGGTACAACTACTCATGCTTTTATTTTTAAACCTCTTCATTCCACTCCCTGATTAGCTGGCCAATACTATATGCATCACTACGGGACTGGGAATATAATAACTCAGCCAACTCAGAAGCTTGCCAGTGTCTTGTTTTGGAAGAGGAACAAATTCAATGGATAAACTGGATGAGACAATCTCAAAAAATTATTAATACTGTTAACTTACTCGGTGCCTTGTATTTTCGGAAGGTATCACACACCAGTGGAAAATAGGCCAAGATGGGTGCCTCTAAGCTGTCCTCAAACACATAGCACTCCTTCAGGTGTTCCCGGTCTTCCTGGCTCAGCTCTGTGCAGGGGAATGGGATCCCATGCTCCAAACAGTACTCTGAGAACAGGTCCAGTGGCTGGCTCAACAGAGAGGAGACATGCAACACAAAGAGAGGTTGAAGTGAGACCACCAAGCCCCATAATATTTTGCTGCAGTAGACAATCTGAGATTGATTCATATATTTATGAATAATGCTAACTATGCACTGGAACAAACATACCATCTTAATTTTAATATATCCTGGGTAACAGAAATTTGGTTGATTTGCTATCACTTTGTATTTTTTAAGCAAGGTTACTATTTACTGAAATTTATATGACATTCAGATCATTTTTGTGATTTAGTGGGCACAGCAGAGGATTTGGATAAGGAAACTTTGATTATATGTGGCTTCTCAGATCACAGGTTCTTAAATATTTGCATTCAGTGCATCTAACTGTCTATGTCTCCATGTCCTCTTACAAATAAATTACATTAATTTCAATCATATAAGCCCCTCAACGCTTCTTCAAACGCAGAAAAAAAAAAAACCCTGACTAAAACTCATGCCAACACCAAGAGTCAAACGTAAAAGCAAAACTTTTCATTCCAAAAATTTCAAAATTATGTATCATGTATTAACCACACTGTAAAAGTTATTTAACTAACTATTGAGGAACTTGGTACCAGGATGACAGATACATAGAACACGACATCTTCTCTATGTCTATGTTCATCTGCCTGTCCCAGAGAGGCACTGAAAACAGCCCTGACAAAGGCAGTGACATTATGGTCACAGTGTTGAATAGTACCATTGATAGGATCATTTAATTTAATAAAAACCAGACCATTTTCTGGAGGGAAAAAAAAAAAGAGAGAGAGAGAGAGAGAGAGAGAGCTGTGGTGGTAATTCAGCTGCTGGAGTCATACAGATAAAGAATCACTTCTTCAAAACATCACCAGAGTCTGTGATCCTCCACTGTAATTTAAATGGAGAATGACATCCACTTTTCTCTCTGGCCTCAGAATGGGTGGGCAGCTGGTGTTGATGAAGAAAGCTGTATCTATCAGCTTGAGGTAGTCACTCATTTCATTCAGCTGGTTGGGAGAAGAATCCAGCACTGTGTCTGAAAGGCAAAAGCTTATATTATTAATTACTGCAGGATCAAGTCCATTTTTTTTCCAAATTAGCATAACAAGAGAAAGAAAAGACAGTTGACATATATTAGTGCTTGACACAAAGCCCACTGTTAACTATTTGTCTTTGACAATTTTAGTATCTACAGATCAACTCTGAGATCAGTAAGAGGGAGCAGTCCTGAGACTCAGCTTCATCCAAAGTGGTAAGTTACTCTGCTTTTTCAACACATGTAAATTTGTGGCTATTTAACTTCCATGGAAGTTTCAAATCACTCTTTTATGGCTTTTCCTAGGAAGAAAAGAATTCAAGCAAGGCTGCTGTGCTTTCTCCAAGACAGAATTGAGACCATGAGTAAATCATCTCAGGCTTGGCAAAACCCATTCCACAAACATGTTAATCAAATAATATTAATCAAATTTTGCCTTTATGATAAAACTTATCAAATACTTGTCCTCAGCAAGTATCAGCACTCAAATCTCCTTTAAAGATATATCTAAAGCAATTTACAATTACCTTTCCACATGCAAAAGCTCTCATTGTCCAAATACTTGTTATGTAGCTGCAAGCCCTTGAGGAAATTGTGGTAAGTTGAAACCACTGGCCGTCCGGTCATCATTTCTCGAAGAGTTTTGGAAAGGTAACCTTTGGGAATGGATAAGCAGGTTGTCTGTTCATGAGGCTTCTTGGGCAGAGCAGGACGGTCCTCTGTAGGGAGAACAAGAAGAGGGGATATGTCTGCATTTGGTCAGTGTTTCTCTGATAATAACAACCAAACCACCATGGCCCCAGCCCCATCTGTGGCTGAGAGCACGCACGGACATGCAGAGTGCTCTGGGCAGTGGGTTTCAGCATCACACCATCACCTTGTTGTTCCCTGTCTGGCCTCTCCCTCCCCAGAGGGTTCTGGTAACCCTCTTGTGACTAACAAAACTCCCCAGGGATGTTGCACAGCGAGCAGCTCAATGAGCAGCACAATGTTTTTTCCTGTTTTACAGCACAACTGTTTGTCTACTGCTTTTCCTTCATTCTCTAGTGCTTGGTGTCCACTAAGCCAGAAATAGGACACAAAAAAAAACCCTTTGCCAAATGTCAGGTTTCACATTTCAGAGAGGTGTGAAGAAAATGCACATGCAAGAGAAAAGTAATCTAAAGAACTAACCAATGTCACGCTCAGTGTCTCGAGTCCATCTGTGCCAGAAGTGTTCTGAATGACCTGAGAGGTAGACAGCATCCATAAAACTCTGGGAAAATATATTGCTCCATGTGCCTTGAAAGTTTAAAAAAAAAAAGTGCCATACTTAATATTAGTTTGAATTGTTACAGCACAGCTATAGTAACCTACTTGGATCTGGTCCCTGTTTTAGTTATGAAATATTATGAATTTTCATATTAATATCAAATGCCATGCCATTCCACACAATGTCTAGCTTACAACCAGGCCATTTACAGACTTTGGCTGTCTATAAAAGTCAGGCTGTGAGTTTAAATACTTCAGATGATTAGTTTGTGTGTATGTGTTCTGTTTAGGTCTAACCTAAGACATTCAGCAAATTAGTCACATTTGTCTCACGAATTTGTTTCCTCTTTTGTCACTTTTGGCTGGTTCATTTGAGATTGAAATTGCATCAGATACATTCTGTTGTGTGTACTAGTATTCCAACTTGCAGACCACCTCTGTGTAGCCAGCTCTTAAGGTGATGTTTTCTTGAGATAGCAAATTACCTTCCAAGAAGCAGATGTGGGATTCTGGGATCTTCTTCATCCGGTGACCCATGAAGAACTCACTACCAAAATCCTCAGAACGAACAAAGGCCCCATATTTCAGGAGACCCACCTCGTAAGGTGTGAACTCCACCCACTCTGCAAATAAGGCATCAAACTGGGTTTATTGCAGCCACCTGTACACATGTAAAAATCAGCTTAGAGAATCAGAAGCTGGAAGAACAAGGCCTACAGCTTCACCATGGTGGTGACAGACAGTTCAAATCACCATGTTTTGAAACAAACAGGTGCCCTTCAACATACATGAAAGCAAAAGCTAAATTCATCTCCTCCACCAAAATCCATTCAGCTTGGGATTCAGGTCCATTTCTGCACTAAGAAGCAAGACCTGGAGCTGAAAGTCCACTGATTGCTAAGGCCCTGCACACAACGTGGCATTTTTAGTTCCTCTGAGTCAGCAATGACACCAGCTACTATTCATTCTTAAGACTCTCATAATCATGGCCTAGAGGATAAAAAACTCCGACCAAACCCCCTCCCCACACAGAAACCTCGGCTGGGTGCACTGGGACTGCAGCTGTGCCTAGGAGCAGATGACCAGGTTCAGTTGCAGGACTTTCTGCAACTTTGTGCTGGAAACGCTATGGGAATAGTGATCAGGATCACTGATCAGGGCACAGAGCACTGCCCCTCCTCAGTGCTTTCTCTGGCTGCTGGAAACTGACTCCTGTTCTCACCCCTCTCCATCTTTTCCTTTCTGCTCCCTTCCTTGCCCTCATCCCCACTCTTCACAGCTCTCCTGGACTATTGCTGCCTGGGCAGAAGACACAGCAGCTGAAAGGGGCTGGTGGGTGGTAGGTGGGGATGAGCAAGAAAAGAGCAGCAGTAGTGGCTCTCAAGGCTGCCAGCAAAAGGCATCTCCATCCCCCACTGGGCAGCATCTACAGCACAGGTAGTTCCATAGTGTTAGGATGCATGTTTTTCATCCAAATCAGAAAGCAGATATGAAGACAGGGGAAAAGAAATAATTTAAAAGATTTATTGGCTTGGACTTACAGGAAACAGTTTTGGCACTCAATCAGCCTTAAAAGGAAACTCTTCAGAGTTATAGGAGGGGGTATGATAATCTATACCTTTAAAATCCAAAGTGCTAAAGTCATCCTTGACATTGAGGGACAGGTATATGGGGAGTGGATTCTGCCCCTGATTTACTGCTAGTTGCTGATCCGAGAGTTTGTGAGTGCTTTCCTGTTTACAAAGAGCAGAAGACATTGTAAAAAGCTGAACATGATGCATGGAGTTATCACAGTATCTTAACATGAACTATCAATGAAGTATCTGTTAAACCTCAGCAGGTTTTGTTCTATGTACTTTAGTTGTTTGGCCACACAATTGTGTTCATGTGTTACCTGCCATAAGCCTTCGCCAAGGCATTGTGCTAATGGGAGTTTTGGCATGGGGAACAGGGCAAAAATGCAAGAAAAGTGTCTGTACAGTCACTGGGATATTTCTTGCTTTAAGGAAAGGAAGGTATTTAGCTATCTTGGAGATGCTGCAGAGAAAAGTCAGCCCAGATCCATTTCCTTCAGCACAGCTTATGGGTATATATTTCTATACCTGAACATAGCTCTGTCAGAGCCTTCTCTCCTCTGTGTGTTACTAGAATGATCACCTGACCCAAAATTAGGATGGAAAATCGGTTTCCTTGACAGCTTGAATTTTTACATCTCCTCTAGATGCTTACATTTTAGGGTTATTTTGTTACCTTTGTTCTAAAAAGCCAAACAATAAGTCCCTCAGATGTCTTGAGAGCCTTTTCTCTAACTGAATCCACAACCTTAGACATGGGAAGTTAGAAATCCACTGAACTGAGAGAGAGAATATAAAATACCTGATGATGTAGCATACAATCGATGAAGAGTCCCCACAAATCTGTAAAGGACACCTTGTGCCCCTCTTGCTTTCTCTCACAAAGCTTCTTTTCATAGTATTTCATATGATCCAAAGAGAAACAGTGCAGCTTGCTCCTGATCACATGTCTCCTGATATCACCAATTGGCCCTCTGAGATCCTTTTGTGACCAATTTGCATCTTCATATAACTTTGACATGGTCCTGAATAAAAGAAAGACACTGTGGTTCATCACAGGGCACATGACAATTCATTTGGCTTATAACACACAAGCGTTTTGTTTCAGGTTACACAAGGTTCTTGTCCTCCAACTTTTACCTTGGAAGAGCATTTCAAAGCTGAGGCAGAATTTAGACTGCAAATTGATTTATTTTTTTTCTGCACAGATACATTCAAAATCATCCTAACTTGTATTTTCTCAGGATCAGAAGAGTAATAAAGCAACACTGATAACTTAACTCAAGCTTTTACTAGAATTACCCTTTGATTGTCCAAGCCACAGCTTCTGTCTGAGGCCAGTTCCCTCAGGTGGGTCAGACCTTGTGTGAAATGTTAAGCTGGAGTTTAGCAGAGAATATGGCCCTGGCAAGCGTGAGAGCCCCCTCCTCGGGCGTGCAGCAGGTGGGTCACCTCAGACCCCTGGCATACATAAGGGCAGGAGCTGGCAGTTTCCAGAGCCTAAGCAGATTCCAGTCAGCCCCTCTCATCCCCACCCCATTTGTTCTGTCTCACATACTTTTAGAGCAGCCCTTCAGAGATAAAATGTTTTAAATCCCTTGACCCCTCCTGGTTTGTGCAAGGCAGTCACCAATGAGTGCATGAATGACCTTCTATTTTTCTCAGGGCTATTCTTTTAAAGTCTGTTTTTCAGAGATATGTAAAAGTTGAGCCAGACAAATATTATGGGAGGACTTTTGAAGTGTTGCATGCAACTAGATAACAAGTTACAGGCAAACCATCCCAGCTTGTGCTCTTTTGTTTTTGTTTCTGTAAACACTTCAGTGCAGTTATAGAAATACTGTAATTCTCATTAGATTTGTTTCTTGTGGGAGGACAGCACTGAGTGGTCCCATGAAACAAGTGCCAAAAGGAAGCCAAGTGCCAGCATCAAGCTGAGTAAATCCACCAGTAAGGCAAAATATTTCACCAGGTTATCTCTTTGTTAACACAAATGGCAAGCACAAGCCCAACTCTCCTTACCATGTTGTGGCAGATAAACCACTGATGTATGACACACAGTCCAGAACACCCAGCTCCTGGAGTGCCAGAAGACTGCCAAACATTGCTGTCATGGACCGCACTCCCCCTGCTGCCGTCACCACTGCCACCACTGGCACCTGCTCAACACACAAAGGCACAGTCACTCATCACCAGATGAAATACAGGAGTGATGGCCTTGCAGAAAAAAAGTAACAGCAACACCTGATTCAGGTAGGTTTTGATTAATTCGCCCCCTTCAGGGCAGTGCCTAGGTGTGTGTTTGAGTCTTGTAAACTTTGGTGGAATTTAGTGTATGCTGAAAGCGTTTTCCTGATCAGTGATGCTTTGGAAAGTCAGGAGTTGTAAGTACAGTTCTTGTATGTGAAAATACATTTTCAGATTTTCTCAATGTATTTAATTTTTCCTCAGCTCTTTCCCTCAAAACACATTTAAAGCTCGGAGTATAACTAAGATCAGAAGAGCAGCACAAAACCTGCCTGCATAATTTTTTCTTCCTCTAAGTGTATATACAAGATTTGCTAATCCCCAGGCAGATAGTGCCCAGCATTATAGATTTATTTTAACACCCTCTTTCTAACCTGGATTACCTCTACCTTCCCTGATATCAGTGCTGTATGTAATTTGGTTTTACTTTCTTCAGGGACGCAGCAACCCTGATATCCATCCTCCCTTTTCCGTATAGGTAGCACTTAAAAACAGATACAACAAATATTCAGTTTTAGGAATATATGATGCCATTACCTTTAATCTTGTCTTCACTGTATTTTACCATCTACTTTGGGGTTTTTTTGATTAATATGGCTCAAAACCCTTTTATTCTCATTTAATAATAACAAGTCCTATTCTACTTGTTATTTAAGTTCATGAGCACTTTAATTTGGTTGACAAATTCTGTCCTGCACACGGCACCTAGGGTTGGATGTGCTGGGAGCTGAACAGAGCAGTGGAGGAAATACCACACAGGCACATTTTCTCAGACTCTTGCCCCAAGCACCACAGCTCCATAACAGATTATGGTCCACCAGTAACAGAGCAGCTACCTCTGAGTTCAGGGATCCCCAGGAGAGGAGGAAGCAAGAGGTAACACCAAAAAACACACAAGAGAAGCAAGAGGTAACACCAAAAAACACACAAGAGAGATGCTACTGTACCAGTGTGCTATGGGAGAGTTGCAGCCTTCCCTGTGAGCCCCGTGGTAGCAGAGAAGAGGTGCCAAAGAGGAGAAATAGTTTCAGTCTAAGCCATCAAATTTCACCAGGCTTGGTTACACACACCAGCTCTCAACAAATACAGCTTTTGGGTGCCCCTGAGTGAGGACAGAGGTTGGCAGAGAATAAAGCAGCTGTAACTGACCTCCTGACAGCTCCTCTTTCATCCTCTGTGCCAAAACCTTGGATGTGGTCTTAGGTGTGAGTGACAACCTGGCCTATACAATTTAGCCTAGAATATGTGGAAGAGCTATATGGGTTGTCACGCAAGTACATCACATCCACTTGTCTCAAAGTGGATCATAACACTTCAAGTTCCCTAGATGCTGTCCCACATACCTCATCCTCCTGCAGGTCTTCATCTAGATGAAGAACATCTTTCAGAGCAGCAGCAACCACCTTCTTCCTTTTACCGATGAAATCCTGCTCCTGTGCACACAGGTCAAAGCCCAGCCGCACATCTAAATTCTTGCAACTGGAGCATAAGAACAGTACAAAGCATTGCCTGTAACCCCTTCCGCTGGAAACATTCAGCAAAACCAACAACAATAAACTAGTTTAAAGAAATGGTGCTTCCATGTACATGGAAGTCCCTCCACGCAAATGAAAGCAGGTATGTGGACATCACAGACCCTATATTTGTGCCCGCCTGTGGAGATTTTAGGCCAGAATTATGTCCTGAACAATTTCACACAATCATATAGTTAAATAAATAAAATATTCTGCTCATTTAAAACAAGGAAACAAGCTGAATTCAAGCTGCTTCACATTGAACTCTGATATTTGGACACTTCACAGTCTCTTGCTATGCATTTGTTTCCTGAAGCACAAAGGGGGCTTAAGTAGTTATTTAAACTTAACACACTTTAGTTAAAAAGACCCTAATACCGAGTTAGGATTCTGTCTACAAAGAATTTGTGCTCTATTTGAGTCAGAAGATGTCTCTTAAATCTATCCCTTCTGTACATTATTATAAAAATCATGTGCATGATTCATTCTATAACCTTTTTTTCACAGGGTTCCTGTTTCAGAGGTTTTTTCAGAAAAAAAAAAATATCTCAGACTCTTCTCTGAATATTATTCAGTAAAAACCTCTGATTTATCACTCACTTGCAACTAATGGTTGCAATGAAGCTAACTCATCAACAGGGGGTAATGTTGCCCTTCAGAAAATCTCTGCAAGCCAGTCAATGAATTAATTACTGTCTATGTGTTTCATTGAAAAATGACCTGTAGAGGTCTTGTAAAGGCATAATGGTGTTAGAAACATGTTAGAAATGTGGTACACATAAACATGCACGTATTATAGATAAGGGTTACAAGACAGAGGGATGTTTAAGTGTCAAAATTACAAAGCGTCAGCATTAGGAAAAACATTGCGACCGTTTATACTCCATAACTAGCTACCACCTATTCTATTCTAAATTCTTACCAACCAATTTAAAAGCTTTAAAGATTTTTATTAACTACTCCCTGTATCTTAGTCATCTTTATCCCCTGTTTTGAAATTAGCTACTTTAAGATGCAGCTTTCTTTCATCGAAAGATGATATTATGAAAGGAGATGGCCTAAATAATCATTCAAAAGCAATAAAAGATTTACCTATTCTCCTCATTCACAGACACCTCATAAGATTCCCCCTGAAAATCAAAAATGAAAACACCATAAATTTTAACTAGAATTGAAATTTTGTAAAAGCAAGTTTTACAGTATTAGCAATTATTCACATATATAGTCTAATGAAAAATTTTTGGTCTCCTCTCAGGCCTTCAGCACATTATCCTCACTAACATCCTGCTTTTAAACTACTTTTAAAGCAGCTGGAAATTCTGAATATCCTATTTTCCCCCCAAATCATAGTTATGTTTCTAAATGTATGCAGAGCTAAGCATACAAATAACTCGCTAATGCATTTTTAGTAACAAAATAAATACATGACCAGATATCACATACATTTACAACAGTTTACCTTGTTGAAAGAATTCCAAATACTGTCAAAGGATACTCACTCTCATCACTGTCACTTTCTTTCCCAAGTCCAGAGAATGGAGAGGCACAGCCAGGGGATTACTTACATCCATTTCCCTCCTGCCTGAGCCATGCTGATTTAAAGAGGGGGAAAAATGTTATAAGGAGAGTATTATTTATAAACCCTAGACACAAAAAGACCAGATAAGGGTTAACTCATGATTCTTCTCCCAAAATTTATGTTAGGTGTTTATGTTATCACCATTCATAAGCAAAACATACACAGCAGAAAGAACGCTCCTTTGGCAGAGTCATGAGCAGTCTGGGTTGACTGTGCTTGATGTAGTGGAACCTGGTGGTTTCACTGCTTCCTGGTCTGGAGTGAGGACCTTTGGAAATATCCTGGGTTTCTTCATAGGATCCTTTCATTGTGAACGTGAAATCTCTCCCTAAGAACAAGGAGCAAATCGCAGGGAGATGTTAACTGCATCTAGCCCTGAAATTGGCAAATAAAAGTGCCCCAAGTGACATTTCAGCCTCAGTGCAGCAGGCTTAACTACGGTTCATTTGGACCACAATGTTTTAATTCTCCTGTGACCTCCCCTGTGCAGCACCCTTCCCCTTGAGCTCCCCTGGACTGCAGGGGCTCAGAACTGACCAGCTCTCAAGTTTGTGATACTCAGAGAACTGATCCCAAAAGCTGATGGCAGGGTCTGGACTGCCATCCCTGACTCCTCGAGGCTCAACCCTTCAACCATTGAGAAATGCAAAGGCATCTGTTGCATTTCACCAACCTTGCGGGGAATTTTTAGTAGGCATCTTTGTGCATAATTCTGTGTGTGAAAGCATGTGTGAGTTGATTTGAAAACTCCATAGCAGGTGTAGTATGAATGCGACCATCTTACATCCATAATTAAGTTACTTATTGTTCTGCTTACAGGAAATCCCACTGAATCGCTTTGTAAATGTTAAATTACATGATGAATAAGTGGTGCTGAATCCTTTAAACAAACGATCAAGTCTGAGGCTAAGTTTGGCAAGAGGGTCCACTCTGAAACTCACAACTCAATGTGAGGATCTCCTTCACTCCTGGTACCCTTTCCTTTTCCATCTTTATCCTTTTGCATCCCCAGTCTCCACATAAAAATTCTAGACTGATTCTAATCTGATTTTTCTTTGTATGTTTCATGTATGTAGTAAGTAATAGACAGAACCTTGCCATCAAACTTTGTCACACTTTTACAAATTTATATTAAACCTGCATTTGCTGATGTCTTTGCTAGTGATTCTTTAAGTGACCTAAACCATTTGTGACACGCTGCCAGGTGACAGAGAGCGTGTGTTACAGCAGTGGATGCCACTAGCAGCATTCACATCCCCTGAGCTTTCACTGAAGTCTTTCTCCTCCTGAGAGTTGTGTCTCCCTTCTTTTACTTTCTGTTTTCCAGCAAAAAGAGGTAAAGTACTTCAGTCCCATCACACTGCAGGGATGTTTCCAAGTCTCCCAGCCACCTTCACAGTTTCCCTTAAGCTACACAGTCAAGCCTTCTTCTGAGGATTCTCACTATTAGCAAGCAGGTAATTCAGGAAACATATAAATCCCCAAGCAGCCCTGATGCAAACAGAGACTAAAACAGACCAAATATTTATCTAGATTCTGCTGCATTTCCCATAGCACAAAAAGCAGAGACAAATAATTTAAATCAGAAACTTCACTTTTGCAAGAACTCTTCATTTTTGTTTCATTCACATGTACTTCCAAACAGGAAACTTCACGAGACTGGAAGAGAGAAGCAATAAAATCACTGGTCACAGAAACAGTTGGGATTCTCACTGAGGTTTTAGGGGTCCTGTAGAAACACCATGCTTGGCTGTGATGGTCTGTGAACACGAAGAATTTGTAGAAGCTGATTATCTTGTATAAATCTTGCAAGCAATACTGTGGTCAAGAAAGCCAGAATAACTGGGGATCTGTCATTACATTTCAATACCATTCAGTGCCCAACACTTAACACAAGAAATTTTTCTCCTTATCTTCAACCCACATCCTTCAGTTCTGCCCTATCATAAGATTGGCATATAAAAAAATTATAATTACCACTAGTACGCCATTAGTAATTATCTTCTCAGATACACCTGGTCTGAAAAGCAAAACCAAAAAGGTTTATTTAAAAGTGGGTATATAAGCAATAAACTTTCAAAAGCAAATAGTTCTCTGAGCTCAGTTTTTCTAGCTGACAAGTACCATCAGCACTTCTATCTTTCCCCTCTGTCTTGCAGCCTCTGCCAGATCACAGTCCCATTCCTTCCCAAGGATGCTCCTTCTTTCTTATCTCTCCTGATGAGTACCATCTCTCCTTAGGCTGAATCACAAAATAAACACCCATTCTCAGCTATAAACAGTGAGACTGTCACTCAAATTCAGGCGAGAAAAGCAACAATGGGGAAGATGCTGAGATGGGGTGTCTGAACACAGGTACGTGGAGCTACTTCCCCAATGCTGCATTACCACTCTCTCTAAAACTCAGTTTTCTGATGACAAACTCTATAAAACTTAGGCTTTACTTACATGTTTTCCAGTAGAAATTCCACTTCTAGTTCTTCCTGATTCTGAAAACAGGATTTATTTTTAATTTATGAATGAAAAAAACATTTTCCTCTGATATAACTCTGACAATTCTTTTATAATGCTCTCTGTTCCCAAACCCTTTACATCGTAATATGAATGGATACAGTTTTCTGTGGCCACCCTTTGATTTCACCTCTCTACTGCTCTACTGTTTACAAACCAGCTGTCTCCCCAAGTGAAAGAGAAGATTAAGCATCAAAGAATAAGGAGCAAGGGTCCTATTATTAATTTATTTGTTGGATAAGACATAGGTCAATCAATGCTGAGGAAGGGAAGAATAGCGGGTGAATGATGTAGGAGAACATACTTAAGAATGAATGGACCTACTACGGTGAAAAATAGGGAGTCTGCCTTGGTTAAAGCAAAAGAATTTGTGGAGTAAAGTGATTAAACATTAAAAAAGGGTGGGAGAAGGGACCAACTTGGAAAATAAAAACAGCCAGGGTGAAGGGAAGAAGAGAGAAGACTGACACTGTGAAGGGAAATCAGGGAAGAGCTCAGGAGAGACAAATCAAGAGGAAAAGAGATGGGAAAAGTGTAAGAATGAGAACAGCAACAGAGTAGCAAACCAACATATAAAAGAGACCGAATAACTGTATTACTTCAGCCACTTGCTTCTCTGTGGGATACAGCCAATCCAGGAAATACCACACTAAGAAAAAGTATATCAGAGAGATCTTCTGGATCACCCACGGGGAGGAAAACACTAGTTATTGGACGATATAAATGTCTTTCTGACAAGTGATGGTAACATTTTTCATTCATATTCAGAATAACTAACCTTTACTGACAAATATCACTTCTGTCTGGCTACAGATCATACTTTAACTTTGTGCAATGACTTTGAAAAACATGCCAAATCTGACAATGCAGGTGCCATGGTAAAATCATCTTTACAGTAAAAGTGAAGAGCGATTTTGTATTTACTACTTCACATCAGTAAATAAGACATCTCTGATGGCTTCCCTTATAGCTGCATCTGTGGCATGTAACCCAGCAGTAGGTAAAGTTCTGCTTGCTAATTTCTCCCAAAGTCTCTATTTCATGAGAATTACAGTAGTTGGAAGTTTGTAATAGAAGGCTGAGGCACAGGTTTTAGAAAGCAGTCACCTTACACAGATGTAAGACAGACTGTATCAAATATCTGATTGTGCCCAGACTGTATTATCCACACTAACTGATGGTCTAACTTTGTTCAAAGAACAGCAGAAACAAGGTTCAGAACAACCTAGCTCATAGCATCTGCCTAATTGTACTTGCCTTATGTTCCCATCCTTCTTATGCTGTTTTACACTCACACAAATTGTATTTTATAAAGTCCCACTCACATATTTGTGGGTGAAAAACCCGGAGCATAGCAATGGAAATACTTGTTAGGCCACAGAGAGCAAGAGGCACAGCAAAGCAACCCTGCTGCTCTGACATTACCCATCTGATCTCCTCAGCCCTCCTTCTGAGACACCTTGGTAGATGAAAGAAATCATTATGGGCAGAGGTGGCACTACAGCCTATAATTGAGACTGCCCAGCCTGTTGCATTACTAAGTCACTTTCAAAAAAATAAGATAACCCTAAGTGTTCTAAAAATCCATGTACAGACCATAATCTGTGATGCCTCATGGGTGCCTGATTTGTCACAAACCAAGCAAGGGCAGCTTGACCAGGATGTTCCTGAGACACAGCTCACCTGCTCTGACCTCCACCACTTCCACCCTGCTAATGGGCTAAGACAGCTCTGCACATGCCTCAGAGCAAATTTAGGGCTTGAATCACACCTGGAATTATCTCAGTTTCATGAGGCTTTTCCTGAGGAAGGCTGTAGCCATCTGGAGCAGATTCAGTAAGCAGTCTTTAGTAAGGATTGGTCTTCTAAAAGGGTACTTAACAGACACTCTCCAAAGCAATAGTAATATGAAAAACAGGCAAGAGTATTCTCCAAAGAGCCTGTCTGACACAGTGGTTTAGAAATAAATGGAGCACATCAATTCCTGGGAACTGTGAACTGAAGCCCTCGGCAGAAGTGTGAAAAAGCCCCGAAGTTCTGCTACTACACCCTCCAAACAGAGAAGGCATTACATTTTGCAGAAAGTAATCTGAGTACATCTTCTGCTCTCTTTGAAAATTAGCGCGATTTCTTCACCTCTCCTCTCAGCAACTTCATCCACTCAGTGTTTCATAAGATACTCTTTATCTCCTCTTTAATACAACCAAGCCCAATATTCTTTGAGACACATGCAGCAAATAAAAACCCTAGGTCATACAGTCACTTAGAAGAAAAAATAAAATACTGATGATATTCTCATTCATCAAGACCTGCCCCTTCTGTGCTGGCTCAGCCCCTCTAAAATAAATTTGTAACCCTGTAACAAAGAAGCATAAGCAGACTTGCTGAGATTTTTTTTCTTAAAGTTGTTTATTAGAGAAGGAAAAAAAACCTAAGATACTATTACAAGAATGAGATGTTTCACTTAGCAAGCACATTATCTGAAATAACTGGCCAAAATCCCTGGTGAAGCTGAGATACCCCTATGAGCTACTGGCCAAAGGGTATGGGCAACTGCCTGGAAAGAAGGGCAGGTTTGTTCCCACCCCCGCTCTGTCAGTCTCCTACAAAAGTGATGAGACCCCCTAAACATCAGCTTCTTTATTTTTGACTCTTGTTCTCTCTGATTTTTCAAGATATACTTTCGGAGGGAAAAAAAAAATTAAAAATATGAGAAGTATTTTGCATCTAATTCCAGTCACAACAGGGGATGTTTGTGACCCCTCTCCTAAAACCCAAGCATATAATGTTTTTCAGTAACATCCTTTTTAACAAAGCCTTTGTGTGCAAGACCAAATTAATGTTTAATAGAGGTAGTAACTTGAGACAAAAATCTAATGAAAGGTATTATTTTCTCTATCAGCTCACCTCTGGATTCAACTCAAAATTCAGGCGTACTTTTTCTCCAGGTTGGATTTTAGCCACATCAAAGCGAACAGTCATAAGCTGGTCATCTGGTGTGAAAGTATCCTCATCACAGACTGTCAGCTCCAAGACGTTCTGGGAGAGGCAGAGAAGGATGTAAATGACATATTCTGGGACTACTGAGCCCAAAAGGAAGGGCCAGCAAGAGCCAGCATTCAGCCCTCATGTTGTACACGTGGACAGACTCCCGTGACAGCATGGAGCTCAGCTCACAGCCCATGTGGCTCAGAGTGCAGAGTCAGGGACTAACCCTAGCAGAGGTAAATCATCAGATTTGGCAGCCAGAAAGAGCTCAAAAGAAGAGGAAATATAAGTGACGTGTATGATGTAACATGCACCAGACAGAGCAGAGGATACACACGCTGTTCCTCAGATCGTTTGTGGATTCAGATTTACTACCTTGAGAAATTTTGGCGTTTCATAAAAAGTAATAATAAAGGGGAAATTCTTAGCCCTTTACAAATGGAAGTTAAAGCACACTACCAAACTCTTAACAGGATCTGAATTACAGCAATTCCCCCGGCAGTTCCCCAGGGCTCAAATTACCCATGGAAGCATGAGAAGATGCAGCGCTATTAAACCATGAGAAGTTGACCCAGTGTCTAGACTTTGTATCACTTGCACTCTGACTGCTCATCTATTTCTGCTAACTCTATAAACATTTTAACAGTGTTTTACAACTGTTCTGGGACAGGAAGAAGCATTCAACTTTATTCCAGATACTCCACAACCTTCTGAGCTTAAACTACTTCTTTCAGTCAGGTTAACTGAGTTCAAGTTCTGTGTGAGCCTCAAGCCCCTCATAAAGAGCCTGCACACAGCAGGTGAAGATGCCCCCTTTAGCCAGCACCTGCTCACTGTGCCAGCCACAGATCCCACCTTTACTGCACTCTGTATCACAAAGTGGAAAGTTTCATTCCAGACTGGGTTTCTGCAGTTGCGTACAGTTCTTGTCTGGGC
This sequence comes from Pachycephala philippinensis, assembly GCA_013397055.1. NCBI lineage: Eukaryota > Metazoa > Chordata > Aves > Passeriformes > Pachycephala > Pachycephala philippinensis. Next base: position 404,236 of record VWZT01001858.1, on the reverse strand, counting down.
TTCCCGACATGAAGCTGTTGGCAGCCACAGCTTGACGTAGCAATCAGTTTGGCTCCCTGTGTTTACAACAAGATGCATAATTAGTACAGCAGTACTTTGTTATTATTTCTTTTGCCCAGTCAGGGAAAGAAAAGATTAACCTCTGAGGAGTCCTAAATATTTCATTAGACTCAAAGGAAAATATTATGGGCTTAGAGTTAATTAACTTTTCTATTTAGATTTATATCCGTTTCAAACCACTAATTCTATATGATAACAAGTGCCAAAGTATTTTATTTCAACAGTACTGAACTAAGTACTCTGGCTCTTGTGATTTTTTAACTCCTATTTTCAAATATTTGCCAGTTTCCAAAAAAATTCATATACAGCTTCACTTCTTGAAACGTCACTTTTTAAAACGAAACAGAAATTTTAGTTTGGGGTATTTACATCTACTTGTAACGCACAAGTCATCCACACTGACAGAACAATGAAGACACAAACACAGCAGCATCCAAAGCAACTACTGATTTTTCCTGTATCTTTCACAAAGATTTCAGAAGGGAATTGGACAACCTGGAAAAAGGGTCACTGAAGAGTTAGGAGAAAGGGAAATACCACAGAGCAGCTGATTAATTGAAGGATAATTACTCCTCCAACACAGAATTTCTAGTCTATTTCTTTTCTGGTTTTAAGTGTTTTCTAAATTATTTTGAATTTAAATGAAAATTAAACTAAATACAACTTCTTCACACAAAACCCCCTGAAATATTACTGTAATCCAAGCAACAGGTGTACAAGAGCATTAAAATCAGGTGACAGTAATTTTCTTGCTAAGCTATAAATATGCCATCAGTGATACTTACACAGATCTGCTTTGCGGAGATTTCTCATGCTTATAATTTTTACAGAAAGCCAGCACAACTGAGGCACTTCTGGCTGCAGAACAATGAGAAAAATATCTTAATTATTAGCAATTAACTCAGATATAAATAACATGGCTTATCCTATAACACCACAAAGAGAATTCTGTCATTAATACAGTGAATATGCTTTCATTTTAACTATTTGAGACATTTTCTGAGAATAAATACTTTCTTGTGATTTGACATTGTGTAAAGATGACCAGTCATTCATAGCTAGGGTCTGCATTGATCAAAATGAAACCTTGTTAACACAGCAAGCAGAATGGATATATGTATATAAAACAGGGTTTTTAAAAGAACCAGGACTGAAGAAAGCAGGAATCACTAAAGCTCTAAACAATGTAAGAGAATGGAAAGCTGAGAACACAAAGTATAATTGGCGGTGTGTTAGATTATGCAATTAAACACAAATAAGCAGGAAAAGCTATAACTGTATGTGAATGCACATATACACAAAAAAAAAGGCACAAAGGCACAAACAGGTGATCCAGAATGTCTTTGCTTAATCAGGACAAACCTAGGCTGACCTGACTGATCTACCAAGGAGAAGCACAGAGGCATAGCAATATTGACATCCCATAGTGTAGGGTTCTATGGGGGAAGGCTCCACAACTCTCTCCATTTTTTCTGTTCTCTCTCCACTCCCCACAGCTACACGCAACCCTACACTTGGTTACAGGAAAAACAAGAAAGTGTTGAAGAACATCAAAAGTAAAATACTACATGCAGAAGCAGTATCTCCGTTAATTAAATTGAAAGAAGCAATTAAATCTCCGAAGAATCATGATTTCTGAGAAACTGCCTGCTTAGGACCTGCTCGTGTACCTCTTATTTTGATACACCACTGTCCTGACAGACAAAAGCAGACTGAACATCTAGAAAGCAATAAGTCATCAAGCCAAATGTTATTTACAGCCTACTGAAAAGATTCTCAACTCAACCTTTTTCTCTCAGAAAGTGTCCTTTGAACAAAACCAGAAGGTCTGAAAGAAGCCCATCAACCTCAGCACAATTTTTGGCAGCAGTGTTTCTGGAGATGGAGAATGAAAGAAGAACATGATCCAAACTGCTGCAAGCTCAACATCCAAAATATGGATCCCAAATACAGACGATTAATTTTTCATCCTCAGCTTTAGCACCGTCTATATCCATGAGTTTGGAGAAAACTTATTCATGAGATGGCTTAAGTACTAAGCAACTATACAGACACAAACTCAATTACTATTCCCCAGTGCTAGAAGTTAGTGAATTCACTGCTCCCCCAGATCTAAGAAAGAGTTAGCTTCGTATTTTTGCACTGAATACAGCTAGGAAACAGACTGAGAAAACCCAGGGGAGAAAAAAACATATCATACTATTTTCATTTTTAAGTTATTAAAATCTTTTCAACCAGCCATTACTCATAAAACTGAATAATTTGTAACATATCTTGTATGTACCATATTCAGTACTTTCCAAAACCAGTTCATCTTCATAAAAATCAGTGTTCAGAAGTGGAAGACTTTGGAGTAAGCTATTTTATTTGCTGATCTGCCTCCATAAAGTAAAGGAAAAACAATTTAAGGACTAAGGCTTGGGTATTATGAGGTATGACTGCCATCATATAATCATACCACAGTAAACCAAGACTAAAATCCAGCTCTCCCAGTTCCTTGCCTAGCATTTAAACCACAAGTTCATCATCTTCCCAACCCCTAAGTCACAATGAATGCTTAGCACTCTCGAGAGCACACTCACAGAAGAAGCAAATACTCCCTTAACTGTTAACAAAAGTCACCTCTCACAGTAACAGTTAAGCTTGGGGAGAGACTGGAAAGGCTGACAAAGACTGCAGGTAACACGGCCATCCTTCATGCCCTGCAGCTCTCTCCTCGCAATCCAGAAGCTGCCTTCTGTACAGTACCTCATCTTCAGCACTGCATGGTCTTTCATGATTCCTCCTCCTGATTCCAATCTTCCTATGTGGGTTTGCTCGGATGAACCGATCCTGGGGATAAAGAGCCAAAAGAGGGGCCAGTGATGAAACCCAGCAGTCAGCAATTTTCAGTTTCTACTCAGATTCACCACAGCAGTATCAGGAGACCCTAGCATTTCTCCCATCTCTCCTCTTCATGATGGGATTTATCCATCTCACCAAGACCATCTACCTGCTGCTTTTTCTAATACATCTGCCTACTGTAGACGCATTTAAGGATCCATTTTTCCCAAGCATTTCCTTTTGATGAATCTCAACTCAAGCCAAAGAGATTCTTCTGCCCCACCGCTGCTTTTTCTTACCAAAGGTGAATAGGCCGACGATCCCATCAGTATCTTTGTTTCATAAAAAGCACCACAGTAACACTCCAGTCTGTGTGTCTCCCAGCTGGTAAGTGCTCCTGGACCACAGTATTTTCCAACCAGTTGTGGCCGGGAAGAAGAGTTGTATACATTGACTCATGGCTCCACCTCCCACTGATTTCAAAAGCACAAATGATGCACTTGATCTGTGCCACATGACGGCTCACCTTTTCTTTTTCTTTTTTTTTTTTTTAATACCACTGTGATTTAGAGGGGAAAAGGAGATGGGTCAAACATTTTATCACAGGCTAATCCCAGAATTAAGTCATTATCCACCACCATAAGGCCTGAATAACTACACACAAAGGTGATGCCTTAGGATTTTAGCCTTTATATTTTTTATATCCTGTAATGCTTTAGTGTGTAACTCTAAGACTCCATATAGCCTGTTAGCTACTCTTCTCCCATTCTGGTCAGACAAAACAAATCCTCTCTAGGCCTGGACTTCAAGGGCACCTCACTGTCTCAGGCCCCGAAATATGTAAACAAAGCCTCTAAAGTGGGGGAACAAACTTGGGGTAATGACTTCATTGCCTGAAATTGTAATTGGAGAATTAACCCCAATATGCAAATGGACCAAACTTTAAAAAGTGTGAAAAACCCGTGACCCAGGGTCCATCTTGGGTGTAGCGTCTTTGAAGGCTTTTGACTGCCCTAAGTGTACCTTGAAGGCCCTTCAACAAATACCTGCTTTTATCCTCTTAATTTTGTCTAGCCTCTGTTTTCAGGTAGCCCCATCAAGGCATCCGAGGGATGTCCTGGGGCAGTTCCAGCCCCCACCAGCTTCTCCAGTAGGATGCACAACTGCAAGGATTTTCACAAAGTTCACTACTAATTACAGTCATGAAATGGAGGCTGGATCTCACAGGCACTGGCAAATAGTTAAAGAAATCACCTTGTAGCTTTTCTTCTCTCTTATTTCCTTTGCATAGAGGATGTTAAGGGGTCAGCAGAGACAGCAGGAGCTTTTGCTATTGAAACGTTTTTTAGCTAAAGTCCTGCTTTCAATTAAATGATGTTAGAATCTCATAAGCTTTAACAAAAATAACTACATACAGTTTTTTCCAAAGTCTTTAAACATCCCTGTAAAAATTTTCAAGTCTGATTTCTTTTTAATTTTAGAGTAATTTCCCATTATTTTCCCGTAACAGCACTCAACACATAAAAACAAAAGGACCTAATACCATTACTAAAATACAAAAATAGCACTAGAAGCCAGCTATTGCATTAAACATTATTAAAATCACTAAAAGTAGGTGTTATTCAATAGTGAGAAATTGCAGTTGAAAGAAGTTTTTTTTAAAACTCTTTCTTTTTTACAATTCTCAAATTTCTAAGTCAGACTGAAAAACCTTTTTTAAAGCAGTAGGACTTCTCAGTAAAACATAAAAATCTGATTTTTCAACCATTTCTAATGAAAGCATTTGAGTATTCAAACTGTCCTGTAAAGATGAGCTACCTTAGATGAGAACTACCTTAGATAAAGTTTCAACTTATTATTAGAATTATTCTTGCCTTTCATAGACTCAGGCATTGAATGCATGAATGTTTCTGCTTTAGGTTGTACTGCCACTTATGCAAAAAAAGCTTGATGAATTCCCATGTAAAGTTTTTTTGTTGGGTTGTTTTGGTTTTTTGTGGAACAGTTACTACAATAGAGAACAATTTCACTTTGTTTATATAATAACGTTTTTGCAGTCATGCTCTAACTTGAATCAAAAGATTCAGCTCACAGGGTTACAAGAGGCTGAACACAATAGCCATTACATCACTTTACTTAGGCTCTGAAGTCATTTTGTGCCTCAATTTGATGACAGTGGATCCTCCTCTACTCTTGAGGGACAAAAGTTAGCCATCCAGTTAGATAACATGCCATGTTCCCCACTTAACTTGCACCCTTTCCACGTTGTCCACATTTGGGCCTTCTGTGGATTTCATAAATCAAATTAAGCAATATTAACTGCTGAAGCTGCTATGTCACTACATTGCCCCTGCTTACTCTGCACATAATGAGAAAAAAGAACCCAACTAAACAACTCTCCCGCCCAAAAGCAGATGTAGCCCAGCAATAATAGCAAATGCCTTGATAACTTGATACTGTGCATCACAAACCATGGGGCAGGTGAGTCACAGCCAGGAAGCCACAGGCCAGAAGATAAGGTGGTATTTCACCAATACCCTCGTAGCAACAGCAGCCCGCAGCAGTACTGGCTGTGTGGTGATAGGAGGTCTGGAGTCACACAGGCCCTTGGACTGGGCCACATAACTTACAGCAGGGTGCCGGGGGTGGTAGAGGAGCAGAGAGCTTGCAGCAGAACCAGCAGAAGCTCTGCAGCCTCTTGAGAGGCAGCTCTGAGAGCTGGAGATGCCCGTTTGCCACCAAGATCCCAGACCAATTTTGACACAGGCTCAGAATCACTTTCACAGCAAACAGAAACCGACAATCATTTCTCCAAATTCTCACAGGGTTTCTACAGCTATTCGACATCAAATATTTAATATCTAATACAAAGCAAAGAGGGAAAAGCCTTCAGAGTCTGGCTCACAAGCCTCACAAGTCTGGTAACTTCTGAGAGAAAGGTGCTGTGATAAAGAGACCTCTTGATCTGAGCTCTGATACACCAATGCAGTCACAGGGTCCAGCCTCATTTCTAAAAATACCAGTGATTTTGTTCTTCATAACTTGCTAAAGAAAAGCTGGTGGGCACCATCTCTAAATATCAGACTTCATTTACATGACCCAAATAAGCCATCCCAAAACTTAATAATAACCCTTTTTTACCTAGATTCTGATAAAATCTGAAGTGATAGCAATTGAAATCCATAAGAAATTAAACCTTCATGCACTTTTCAGTATAAAGCAGTTGGGTAAAATGGAGAAAAAGAGGCATTAAGCTGCATTTCTTGCTTTGATAACACAGAAAATTCCACAGGAAACATCTTTCTTGTGAGATGATAACAAATAAACTGTTTGACTTAATATTGTCTGCTGCACAGAAGTTGCACAATTGCACACACATCCTGTTAAAGTTTTGTTCTAATACATGATTAAGTATGACCATAAAAAATATTCACATTCACATTGCAAATTTAGGCCTTATTTACAAAGCAGTTGCATCAATTTTCTCAGGTTATTCCATAAGTACGTCAACACAATCTTGGGTCAGTTGACAGGAGTGACAACAACAGCAAATGAACAAGTTGCTTTGTGTTACTGCTAAGGAGACAACTCCCAAGGACTGAATTACCCCAATCACCACTGAAGAAATGTCAAGTCACAGCACCCAGAATCCACTTTCATCTTCAGCTCAGACCAGAAGATATCACCTCTTTATCACTGACTCATAGGAGACAAGGTGGTCCCACATTAGAGGCTCCAAAGTTGGACCTACACCACCAGTCAAGCATGTGATTGTGTGCCTGGGTTAACAGCCTCCAGGCAATGCAATTTATCGTGCTCCTAAAGAAAAAGAAGAGACCTCAAGACATCTCCCGTGCCTTTTCTTTATAGGCACTCACTGTTACTACTCTTTTTTAATTACAGCTGTGGGTTTTTCCTACAAAGATATGGGACGACAGAGGTAAGTATTCAGTATGAGTTTGTAATTGCAGCTGAGTCACCATCCCTAGTTCACGGAAAGAAACAGGCTGAAAGGTTCTGTGATAGCACCTAAGAGGTGAACTGCTCTTTGGAAGGGCCCAGCTCTCTCCAGTGATTATCATCCTACACCACTCTGACAGATATTTACAGTTAGAAGCATTATTCCTTCATCC